>CM041647.1:40119109-40165461 GCA_023333625.1 Bothriochloa decipiens | reverse complement strand
AAACATGCCTTTAGTCTTCTCTTGGATATGCACTCCGATAGTTTGCCACCCGACTTTCCCATCCTTAATTTTCTGGCAAAATAAGAAAAAAACCCTCAACAAAGGTTTGGTATCCTCTTTCCTCATCTTTTCCAATTTGGTAAAAATCGCTCTCAAGCGCGCAAATATATGCGCGGGTCACGCGCGTGGATCCGGCCTCATTTCGTGCTGCCCCTTCTTCCCGCACATGCGGGTCTCCTTGGATCATCAACGTCAACGGTGGTGGCCATGAAGGTGATTGACCTGGAGCAGAGATCAACCGTAGCTGATGTGGGCGCCATCCTTGAGCCATAACCGACCTCGGGCGCCATCCAGTATGGCGCCCCCGCCACGTTGTTAAAGCAGCAGGACGCTAACGAGCCGATCCTCGAGACGCCGAAGTTGCCGAGCTTGACAGCGCCGTTCGAGTCCACCAGGATGTTGCCCGCCTTGATATCACGGTAGATGCGACCCTACCCGTGGAGATAGCAGAGCGCGGGGAGCATCTCTGTGAGCACAACGGCAACTCTTGGCTCCAACAGGCCGTGAAGGGGTTGAAGAAGGGCGGAAACATAATTTTGTTTCAATCTCAGGTTCATGATGCAAGTTTGCCAAGAGGAAATTTTTTAGATCTAGCATCGATTAATTAGTGGAAAGTACAGGGTCCTCAGTGCAAAATTGTTTAATCAAGGCTCGTGGAGTTTTGGGAAGTGAATTATACCAAACTCTTAGAGATGTGATCTTTCTCCCCATATTATTTTAGGAGTTGGTAAACAACATGATTTGGGAAACGAAAAATGCCAAACTGTTGGAGATACTCTAAGAAGAGACTATCTCCAGCTACCTCCAACAATGGCAACCAAAATACAATACTTAATCAACCTTTGGGTAGTAGCGGTACAACCAAAGGGTCTTCCATGGTGAAGGGGTCCAACAGAGCACCCACAAGAGCAACTCCAAGAGACTATAATTATATATTTCAAAAACTAGAATATAGGCATTCTCTAAAATAAATAGCAACCACTTCGCTGCTGGCTCCCTCCCTTCCATCCCCACCAGCTGCCTCTGCTGGATCTCGTCGATAGGTACCCGTGTGGAGGCAATGAAGACGGTGGTGGGACCCTAATCCCCTCCCTACTTTTTCCTTGCTCGTCCATGGGTGCGGGTTGCCATGGTCGGTGGTTGCACTATTGTGCAGGGAAGCAGCGGATCCGCGTGGGAGATGGCCAGATCCTAGCTCCTCCAAGCTACGTTCTGCTCGCCCTCTAGTGTCAGCTCAGCAACTGTTCCCACCTCTGGATCTGTGCTTGGTACTATGGTATCTAGCCCAAGTCAGAACCATTGAATGCCTCCAGCAACGCCATGTCAATGCGGCCGCCACCGGTCCAATGTGGAGAAACTGTGGGTCATGGCACGCACACCGTGTCCATAGCGGGCAATGCAGTTGTGTGGACGTAGACTGCTATAGGCTTGCCCTGGGCATGGCTAAAGCCAGAGCCCAATTGAGCCAGGTACTGTGTGCTTGCTGAGAGGTTCGTGGAGCTCAAGGACATTGACGACAAGGTGGGCGACGACGTGGACGATGTCTCCATCTCCATCTCCAACCTTGATATGTTGCTCCATGTTCCAGCACAAGGGGTTCCTATTGACTACTGCCTTCTCCCCATGTGTGGCTCTGCGCCCTGTCCCCCCTCCTTCCTTCATTCCTGTTGTCTCCAACGCATTGAGGTGCCAATGGGGTGGATTTCGGCCACCAGGCCTAGACTTGCCGATTCGCACATCCCACCACCACGAGTTGGTGCAGGAATAGCTTCGACTGCTGTGGCAGTGGTTGGCACCCACCTCTGTCCAAGTATGAAAGATTGTCGCTGTGAACCTCCCACATTCTCGGTGATCTGTGAATGGCTCCACGTGGTGTGGCGATAGTTGGCACACCATCTATCCAGGGGCAGACGCTTGGTAGTGCACATTGCCCGTCGTCATGGGAGAGTCCAAGAACGGTTCTGCATGATGTAGCAGTGGCCAGTACACACCTCCATCCAAGCGTTGACGCTTGCTAGTGTGCATGTCCCATCTCACAGGCGAGTCTTGGAATGGCTCTGTGCTATGAGGCAGCGGCTGACACATCATCAATCCACGTGCGAATCCTTGTCGGTGCATGCCTTGCATCATCCCGGGCTAGTCCAGAAATAGTTCCGCGTGGAGTGGCGGCGACCATTACCCACCTCTCTTCATGTTCTGAGTGGTGTGGCCGTGGCCAATAGCCCCGCATCAAAGCATGAATGCTTGACATTACACACCACCCACCATCGTGGGGTGTGGCGTTGGCCGGCTTGCACCTTCATCTAGGCGGCACTCTCTAGTCGGCAGCCTTCACAATCGGCTATTTAGTTATATATTGGAACTTTCTAGAACAACTACTGACATGTTCCACCTTTAACTACTGATTCCCTTCCTGTAACAACCCAAAAATTCGAACTACAAAATTTTTTTTTGACAAAACCCTGAGTGATGTGGTGCGACATGTCATCATCTACCCCTTACATATGCATCAACCCTAGCATGTCATGCATGGCATTCATATGTTGCAAATTATTTAACATCTCATAACAATGCTCTATGTTCGCTTGTTACATTTTAATGTTTCAATAGTTTAATCATCATGTTGCATTAAAAGAGTGAGTTGGATTTTTATTTGGTTTATGTGTTGGTTATTAAAAATGGCAACATAATATTTATTTTGATAAATAAATATTAAGGGAATAATACCCTAGCCTTATTTGGGCCATGTATGCTCACTATTTTGTTGCACAAATTAGCACACCACATATATATATAAGTATATATAAAAATATATTTGAAAATGAAAAAGAAAAAGAAAAGGAAAAAGAAGAGGAGGAGATCGGCCCGAGCAGCCCAGCCGGCCCGACCGCACGCGCGCCTGCGCTCGACGCTCGACCCCGCGCTGCGCGGCCCAACCAGGCTGACGGCCCAGCAAGAGCCGCGCGCATCCGCGTGCCGCACCGAGCCTCCGTTGCCGATGAGTCGCTGACGATGGGCCCCGAAGTGGGACCCATGTGTCATCGCGCCCGCTGAGGTCACCCGACCGGCCACGCGTGCTCGCGTCAGCACTGTTCCCCGGCGTCGCTCCTAAGCAACCTACCTCGACCGCTCGATCCAGTGTCGCCCCGCATCGACGCGCGCCCGCAAGCCACCTGGACCGACCAGCCCGCGTAAAGTTCCCACGGCCGCAGGCAAGATTCTTCGCGCGCGCGCACCTGCGCTGTCGCCGCAGTGGAACGCTGCCGCCGTAAAGAACTTCGACACCCAGTGCTACCTAGCCCCCTCTCGCTGTTCTCTGGCCCCAGATCGAGCCCAGCTGCTGACATGGACATCCCTTGGCCACTCGATCAAGCAGAGCCATGATCGACCGTCCGTCGGCTACCTACCACCGCGTCCGCCCTATAAAGCAAGCACGCTGGCACCCTAGGGTTCCCAGATCACCGCCACCGCTCTGGTGGAGCTAAATTCCTCCTTGCCAGCCTCGATTGGAGAAGAGCTGAAGGAAGGGGGAAGAAAGGAGTCGGGGAAAGAGAAGAATCCGCCGCCGGATTTGGGGAGGAAGACCGTCGACTCGGAGCCGCCGCTGCTGCGTCGGGAGCAGGATGGAGGAGCAGTACCGCGAGCCGGAGCCGCTTGGACTTGTACCGCACCTCCATCCTCATCGACCCGTCGGTGAGCACCGCCATCGCCGCTCTCTTGAACCCTCCGCCGTGCTGTTGGCCATGGTGCTCCGCCGTGAGCGCGTAGGCCCAGGTCACTACCGACCTCACTGGACACACCCGCACACACACACGAGACTAGCCGAGCCTCTTGGACCACGGCATCGGGAGGATGCCAGAACGAAAGCCACCCAGTTCATCGCTGCGCGCCAAGCTCCGCCGTGGCGAGATCACCTAGCCGCCTTTCCATTGAGCCTCGACCTCCATTGTTTCTGGATCCGCGCTCGCCTTGATGAGACGGACCCCATGCACACCCCAGCTCCGTGTTTGCCTCGCTAGAGCACCGACCCGAACCACCATGTCGTCGACGTGTCAGTACGTTGCCGCTCCAGAACGCCGCCGTTTACCGTCGTTTCCTGCCACCATCGACCACCCTCGAGGAGCAGGAAGAAGCCGGGAAGCTCCGCCATGACGAGCTGCATCGAGTGGGAAAGATGGAGACCGTGGACCCTCTCGGAGTGCCGTTGCCGTGCACCGAGGACCTGTCGAAGCTCCGCCGTGGGAGTTGCTGCTCCGCGGACTCCGCCGTGTGTTTTGGTCACCGCCGGCACCTCGAGTAGGTGTTGCGTGACTCCAACCGTCCATCTACACCACCAATTGGAGCAGGAGTGACTCGGTGTGAAGTGTACATCGAGCGCCGTCGCCATCGAGCCGCCGTCCGCCGTAGAGCTCGTCACCGGAAGTAAAGCTGTCGCCCTGAAGCCCATCAACGTGTCTGTCGAGAAGTCCCGAAACCGACGGGCGGGTTAATGGCGCCAGAGATCCTTTGTGGCACCAGGAATCGAGGGTTTCCCCGCCGCCGAACGCCAAGGAGGAACTCCGCGTTCGAGCCGATCTCGTCCGAGACAGATCATGCGCTCAAACCGACCCTCGAGTTTGACCCTTCGAAAAACCGACCCTTGAGTTTGACCCTTCGAAAAACCGACCCTCGAGTTCGACCCTTCGAAAAACCGACCCTCGAGTTTGACCCTTCGACAAACCGACCCTCGAGTTTGACACCTCGATGCACCGACCCTCGAGTTCGACACCTCGAGCGCCGTCACCCTCGAGCCGCTGTCCGCCGTAAATCATGTCGCCGGAACCAAGCTCCTGACTTGACGACCACCTACGTGTCCGCCTTGACGACCCAAGGACGATGCACGGGTTAGCGAAGTCCTGGAGCAGCCCCTCGCCGGATATTTAACCTCGCCATCACCGGCCGAGCACCGCTGTGGAAGCCGAGCAGTTTTCCGTCTTCGAGCACACCCCTCGAGACAGTATCCCCGAGACCGTACCCCCTCGAGATAGTATCCTCAAGACTGTACCCCTCGAGACCGTAACCCTCGAGACCATACCCCTCGAGACCGTAACCTCAAGACCTTACCCTCGCGACCATACCCCTCGAGAGCATACCCCTCGAGACCATACCCCTCGAGAGCATACCCTCGAGACCGTAAACCCCGAGACCGTACCTCCTCAATACCGTACCCCTCAAGACTGTAACCTCCTCGAGACCGTACCCTCGAGACCATACCCCTCGAGCCCTTTTTCTTTTCAGAAAATGGTTAAATCTTTGAAAATTCATATCTAATTCATACGACCTCAGAAAATTATGATCCACATATCCAAATTTTCTATAAATCGAGCCCTATCTATCTAGGCTATGTTTGAGTGTATTTGGATCTTCTATTTTGCATTCGTTCTTTGTGCCAATCTATAGGGGTCGCTTCCGCGACCGTTAAATCTCGTTACAGGCTCGAGCGAGGACAAGTCTGATGACAGTGACTACCAGGAGAAGTCTGACAGCTACGTCAGTGAAGGTGCCACACACCATCCAACCTCGTAGATCCCATTACGCATGTCAATTATAGTATGGCTAGTGCTGTAAATTCATGTTGCTATAATGCTATGCCTGTGCTAGGACTGGATGATAGAGTATTTATTTGATGAGCCCTACCTTGTTGTAAACTATCACCTGCTTACCCACTGTTATGATAGCCACCTGCTTATCTGCTATACTTATATTTCTATACTTCACTCGCTTACATTTTGATGCGACGTGATGAACCCAGGGAAGGCCTGGAGGGTGCCAGGCTGGATGTGTGAGTTGATGTTTCAGATGGGCATGTGAGCTGATGATGTTGTATCCGGGTTTGGGGTGGGGCTTACGGCAGGGAGTAGGGTGAGGGTTGAGTCGATCGAGTCGGGATCTACGATGAGCTTTTGGAGCAAGTCTTGCCAGGGAATGGTTCTGGACATTACCATGAGAGGAGCCTGTGGCGGGCTAACTGAGATGTGGTGGTGGTCCTTGGGTGTGATCCTCTGAGAGGTGGAGCCCGGGATGAAGGTGCCATGGCAGCACGTTAAAGATAAACCCTGATGAAGATATCCCGGTTTGGTCAAATCTAGGAACTGTAGCGCTGATATCCGGACCTAGGAATCTCTTGCTTTCCACTCGCTCTCCTTGGGGGGGAGACGGCCGAACCGCTGGATAGGTCGATGCCACTACTGCTAGGCGAGAAGTGATAGGAAGGTATATGCATGGGATGGAGTTAACACCCTACCGAGACGATCATGGCACCCCCTTCGGGAGTGGGTACATGGCATGGCATCCTCTACGGGAGCGGATACATGCTCTCTTCACAGTTCCAGTGATCCAGTGCTGGATGGTAGAGTGGCATCGCCTATGACAGTAGGCGCCCGGAATCTGCCTTGGTGCGTGCATGCATCGATGATGGTTACCTGGTGGAGTAGTGAAACCTTTGCAGAGTGTATGGTTGATCGATCGATACATATGCCGAATCTTCGGCTATGGACCTTTCCTATGTTTCGCATGCACCGGACTAGTGAGTGGAGTGTTCTACCTTCCTCTGAGTGTGTTTTTCGACCATGAGCCAGTTTGAGGGCTGCGGGCCGCTGAGGCAAGCCAAGAGGGAGTTGGCTTGTCGACCAGAGTCTGAGAGTGTGTTGGAGATGAGATGAGATGAGATGATGTTATAGATATGGATGGAGATAGATGATGGGAATGGGTTTGTGTTTAAAACTTGTTTATTATACTATTGTTTTATATACTTGAACAATTCATAGGAAAACCCCAGCCTTATAGGTTCCTTTTGAGATATCCTTATTTTTGCATCCACTTCCACAAAGCAATGCATAGGGTGGGAGTGTGGCCAGTACAAATCGTACTAAAAATTTGGTTTCAGGTTCAAGAACTGAGTACTCATCTGGGGAGTATAGCGATTGAGGGTTTCGTGTCTATGCTCAAGTTGGAGAGAAGAAGATAGCTTCCGCACCTCAAGCTTTTACTGTTTTGCTGCATGAACTCTGATTCCGCCCCTATGGCGATGTAATAAGTTATTGTAACTCCCTCTATTTGCTCTCTTTTGTTCGATGTATGGATTATGGATTCAACTGTTATCGGGTAATGTGATTTAAATGGTCATATTACACTCTGACACTGTGGATTTCTCTTCGTGGAAATCAAGGTCATTTCAGTTGGTATCAGATCCATACTTGACCTTAGGACGAAACCCTAGAAATGGACGTTAGTACAGGACAAACCAGTTTTTCTTTTGGTTATATACCGACCCTGCATTTCTTCTTATGCAAGGCTTCTCTATTGTTACTGACTTGCTGATCCTTCATCCCTTTGAAACGTGCAGATGACAAGCTTTGGACCCTCGCTTGGACCATTGAGCAGCATGCCCAAGGCTGAGTTCACCTATGAGGGATAGGAGTTCCTAGGCTTTCCGTACACTCTGCGTCGTGTTTTGGGAGTACTCGGAGTGCCTGTCGAGGAGATCAAGTACACTTGCACTGGAGCACCAGACTCAGAAGGAGGAATCAAGGGTTACGTGGTCACTCACTTGGAGATCCCTGCAAGTCAGACTCTGCCCTCAGTACCAGCTCTCCTGGAGATGACAGTCGAGGACTCAATTGAGGAGGGAATCCAGTCTGTGTCACTCAAGGCCCTGCGTGAAGTGATGAAGATCGCTTACGAGCACCTTCATAACATAGAGTTTCGCCTTCTTCCTCAGGCCCTGAACTCTCTCCTCACACCAGAGCAGCAGGATAATCTCGTCAGGCCAATCATCCTAGCTGAGACCAGTCTTTGCAACCGTGCCTCCGCCGCTCACCTCTTCGAGCAGAACCGCTACATAGAGCACCTGGAGAAGAAGAGACGCCTCGACCGCAACACTCTGATGGAGTACCAGGAGTTCTGCAAGCAGGAAGCTAAGGAGAAAGAAGAGCTCGAGGCTACAGTCGCCCAGCTGAAGGACTAGCTCGCACATCAGGCAAGGGCTCACAAAGCCGAGGTCGCTGACCTGCGAGACAAGGTTGAGGACATTGGGCTCCAGAACTACTACCTTGATGCAAGAGTTCTCCAGTTGGAGGGAGAGAAGATGGGCAAGGATATGGAGATCAAAGAACTACAGAAGAGAAGACGGGAAGATGGCAAGAGCAACTTCACCGTGCAGTGTGAGAAGTCAATGCTCGTAAAAGCCCTGAAGAAAGCAGAAGCGAAAGCACAGTGCAACCAAGGCCATCTGATTGCCCTGATGATTCAGAATGAGACCTTGGTGGACAGGTATAAGAGACTCAAGACAGCTTGGAAGAATGCCGACGAGAGACGCTGCCAGGAGTATGCTGAGCTGCGTGACAGACTTCCTTTGTCAGCCAGACGCAAGGACCCCTTTAAGGAAACTTTCCAGATTGGCTACTCTCTCTTGAGGCACGACCACTGTCCAGCTCCCACCAACCTGCCACTTACTAAGGAGTTCGAAGAAGCTCAGTATTTTGTGAAGCGCCTTCACATGTCACAGGAGGAGTTGACAGTTCTTGGCAACCATTTTCACCCAGGAGTATAAAACGCGCCGATGTATGAGTCAGAGTAGTGTGGACCTTGCGTGGCCACGTCATGAGTTAGAGTTGAGTTAGCTTGTACCCATGAGTTACCTTCTCATAGTGCGAGTCTCGCACGTCATCTAGCGTAGCTGCTAGAGATGATGCCATGTAATGCAACCATGTAATGAATGATCAATCTTATCGCATTTTATGGCTCTTATTGCTTCTTTGTATGAGTGTTGGATAGATTAAATGTTTTCCCTTAAATCGTTGAAATCATTTAATTATATTTAACCAATAAGTACTAAACAGTTGTCGACCCGTGTCGCAGATGTCTGCACGTTGCTCCGCACGTCTAGGCAACCGTCCGCCTCCACCCGAACCCGAGCTTGGGCGTGGAAGACGCTATGGACGAAGGGGAGGTCGTGTTCCACCCATCGACCTCAACCAGGGTGGGAACGATCGCGAGCGGACCCCGCCAGCAGGAAGTGCCGCTGGAGGAGGTGATGCCCATGGCAATGGACCTCCGCCGCAGCCAATTCTGCCACTGCTGCCACCGCCAAACCTGGCGGAAGTGATGGCGCAACAGACACAGCTGCTTGCCGCTTTGGTCAATGGAGCCAATCACCGCTTTGGAGGAAATCCGAATGACTTCCAGAGGAAACTTGAGGGTTTTCTAAAGCTCAGGCTACCCACTTTCAATGGCACCTACAAGGAACCGCTGGAAGCTGATGATTGGCTTCGCGAGATCGAGAAGAAGCTGGAGCTTACCACTTGTACCCCGGAGGAGCGAGTCGGGATCGCTGCTCACCACCTCACTGGAGCTGCGCGTTCCTGGTGGGACAGCTACCGCCAAGCTCATGAGGACCCCAATCATATCACCTGGGATGAGTTCGCAGATGAGTTCATCGAGTACCATGTTCCTGAGGGAGTCATGGAGCAGAAAGAGGAGGAATTCCATAACCTCACCCAGAAGGGATGTGACATCTGCGAGTACACCAACACCTTCACCAGTTTGTTGCGCTATGCACCTCTGCATGTCACGACTTCTGAGAAAGAGAAGATCACGCAGTACAGAAAGGGTCTGAACCCCAAGATCAAGGTAGCCCTGGGAGGCACCAAGAGTCACACACTTCATGACATGATCGATCGTTGCATCCAGATCGAGAAAGACCAGAAGGAGGCAGGAGAAATGTCCAGAAGGGAGAAGAAGAAGTCCGACGGCTTCTACCGTGACCATGAGCATAAGAGGTTCCGTCAGGACAAGACGTCTAGCCGTCCTCATTACGGAGGACTCTACCTATGGCTCGGGTAGGAGTGGTGGTACCTACTCGGCTGACCACTCACGCTTATCCTGTGACCATCGCTCCCGCGACCGTTACTCTCGTGACCATCGCTCTCGTGACCGTGTTGGGAAGGATCGCTACCCCCGTGAGCACTCATCGCAGCCACATCACAGGACTGATCACTCTGCGCCTGTTCGTGCTACGCCAAACTCAGGCAGCTGGAAGGCCGCTGCACCAACCCCCATAGGCAGTGTGCCATTCACTTGCTTTGGTTGTGGCAAACCTGGCCACAAGGTGTTTGATTGTCCTGAGAAGACACCCACACCTGCTGCACCCAAGTCTCAGTACCGTGGATCTGCAAGCCGTGGTCGTCTCACGCACATGAACGCAGAAGAAGCTCAAGCTGCCCCAGATGTTGTGTACGGTATGTTTCTTGTTAATGGCATTAAAGCATCCGTTCTGTTTGATTCTGGAGCTACATGTTCATACATCTCATCTAAGTTTGCACGAGAGAGTAAGATACCTATCACTCCACGTTTGGAGCCTATAGTCACCAGTTCTCCTCTTGGTGAGATGAGAAGCACCCATATCTACAAGGGAGTGAAGCTTTCTATCGAGGGTCTAACCTTTCGAGCTAACCTTACCCTTCTACCATCAAATGGTTTGGATGTCATCCTAGGCATGGATTGACTTACCGAGCACAAGGGTTTGATTTCTTGTTCACCCAGATATGTTCAGATAACTCATCCTTCTGGCCAAGCAGTCAGATGTGCACCTCAGAAGGATAAATCTGTATCTGTTCTATGTGCCCTGAATGCACGCAAGTCGCAGGAAGAATCTCAGAAAAGGGAGAAGACTCTCGCGGATGTCCCCGTTGTCAGGGAATATGAGGATGTGTTTCCAGAAGAGTTGCCCGGCATGCCACCGGATCGTGACGTTGAGTTCATCATTGATCTTGTGCCCGGAACCGGTCCCATCTCTAAGCGACTGTACCGTATGTCAGTGGATGAGCTAGAAGAGCTCAAGAAGCAGTTGAAGGAAATTTTCGATAAGGGCTTTATTAGGCCTAGTGCTTCGCCCTGGGGATCATCTGTTCTTTTTGTGAAAAAGAAAGATGGTTCGATGAGGATGTGTGTTGATTACCGCAATCTCAACGCCGTCACCATCAAGAACAAGTATCCTCTACCAAGGATCGATGACTTGCTTGATCAGCTTCGTGGTGCTAAATACTTTTCAAAGATTGATCTCAGATCTGGTTATCATCAAATGAAGATTCGAGAAGAAGACATTCCCAAGACAGCTTTTGTCACACGCTATGGGCAGTATGAATTCACCGTTGTATCCTTCGGTCTCACGAATGCCCCGGCCTATTTCATGAACATGATGAACAAAGTGTTTATGGAGGATCTTGATCAGTTTGTTGTGGTTTTCATTGACGACATTCTGATTTATTCACCTTCTGCCGAAGAACACGAAGCACATTTGAGGATAGTGCTCGAGAAGTTGTCCCAACACCAGCTCTATGCTAAGTTTAGCAAATGTGAATCTGGCTTGAAGAAGTTGCTTTTCTTGGTCATGTACTCTCAGCAGATGGAGTTGCCGTAGACCCTGCAAAGATAGAAGCGGTAAAAGAATGGGATCAACCTCGCAATGTGTCTGAAATCAGGAGTTTCTTGGGATTAGCAGGTTACTATCGCCGATTCATTGAGAACTTCTCGAAGATAGCTCGTCCTATGACAAATCTCTTGAAGAAGATTAATGAGTTCGAGTGGACACTGGAGTGTGAACACAGTTTCCAGACTCTAAAGGAGAAGCTAACCACCACACCTATCCTAGCCTTACCTGATATCACTAGCGACTTTGTCGTCTACTGCGATGCCTCTCGCCAAGGGCTAGGCTGTGTGCTGATGCAGAATGGGAAGGTTATTTCTTATGCTTCCCGACAGCTAAAGGAGCACGAGCAACGATACCCCACGCATGATCTAGAGCTAGCAGCTGTTGTGCATGCTCTGAAGATCTGGAGACATTATCTTATTGGCAACAAGTGTGATATATACACCGATCACAAGAGCTTGAAGTATTTCTTCACTCAAGAAGATCTGAATATGAGACAACGCAGATGGCTAGAGCTAATCAAGGACTATGACATGGAGATTCACTACCATCCTGGAAAAGCGAATGTAGTCGCTGATGCTCTTAGTCGCAAGACCTATTGTCATGCCTTGTTCTTATCGACCCTGCCACCTGAATTGAAGAAAGAGGTTGAAGATCTTCATCTTGAGATAGTACCCCATGGGATGTTGCACGAACTTCGTATCGAGTATAATCTCACCGAGCAAATTCGTGAAGCTCAAAAGAGTTGTGAAGAAATGGAGTACATTCGTGGGTGGATGAAGCTAGGCTACAGCCCCAAATTCAGAGAAGATGAGCATGGAACTATCTGGTTCAAGGATAGAACCTGTGTGCCCAGTATTCCTGCTTTGCACAAGGAAATCCTGTCAGAGGCACATGACTCTAAGTATTGCATCCATCCCGGTGGTGCAAAGATGTATCAAGATGTGAAGAAGCATTTCTGGTGGAAAGGCATGAAGTCAGACATTGCAAGACATGTGGCCGAATGTGACATCTGTAACAGAGTCAAGGCCGAACACAAAAGACCCGCTGGATTACTCAAACCACTCGATGTTCCTGAATGGAAGTGGGAAAGCATATCCATGGAATTTATCGTGGGATTACCTAGATCTCAACAAGGTCATGACTCTATATGGGTAATAGTCGATCGTCTGACGAAGGTAGCACACTTTATACCAATCAGAACTTCGATACGTGCAGAGCAGTTGGCAGATTTGTACATCAAGGAGATTTTGAGGCTTCATGGAGCTCCTAAGAGTATTGTGTCGGATCGTGGACCCCAATTCATGTCCCGATTCTGGCAAGCTCTTCACGAGTCCATTGGGACTGACCTTGATTACAGCACTGCATATCACCCACAAACAGATGGTCAGACAGAAAGGTTGAATCAGATTCTTGAAGATATGCTTCGTGCCAGTGTTCTCAAATATGGAACAGATTGGGAGAAGTGTCTGTCGTTTGCTGAGTTCTCTTACAACAACAGCTACCAGGCAAGTATCAAGATGTCACCCTTCTAGGCTCTTTATGGCAAACCATGTAGAACCCCGTTGATGTGGAACCACCTAGGCGAAAGAGCAGTCTTTGGCCCCGCCAAGATCAGGGAAGCCGAAGAAGGAGTAGCTCAAGTCAGAGAGAACCTGAGGATCGCCCAAAGCCGGCAGAAGAGCTATGCCGACAAAAGGCGTCGAGACCTTGAGTTCGAAGTTGGGGATTTTGTCTATCTCAAAGTGTCTCCACTTCGTGGTACCGTCAGATTCCACATAAAAGGAAAGTTGGCCCCAAGATATGTTGGACCGTATCGTATCTGTCAGAGAGTTGGGAAGCTTGCATCCAAGCTTGAACTACCTCCCAAGTTAACAGGAGTACACCCCGTTTTTCATGTCTCACAGTTACGCAAGTGCTTAAGGATACCAGAAGAGGAAGCAGTCACCACTGATGTGCTGGATATCCAGGATACTCTTGAGTACAAGGAGCACCCAATCAAGATCTTGGGTTATGACACCAAAGAGACCCGAAGCAAGTCTATCCCTATGTGCAATGTTCAATGGAGCAATCACTCCGAACGTGAAGCAACGTGGGAAGATGAGAATCAACTTCTGCTACAGTATCCTTACCTCTTCGAAGGGTATGACACCTCTTAAATCTCGAGGACGAGATTCCAATGAGGGGGAAGGACTGTAACAACCCGAAAATTCGAACTACAAAATTTTTTTTGACAAAACCCTGAGTGATGTGGTGCGACATGTCATCATCTACCCCTTACATATGCATCAACCCTAGCATGTCATGCATGGCATTCATATGTTGCAAATTATTTAACATCTCATAACAATGCTCTATGTTCGCTTGTCACATTTTAATGTTTCAATAGTTTAATCATCATGTTGCATTAAAAGAGTGAGTTGGATTTTTATTTGGTTTATGTGTTGGTTATTAAAAATGGCAACATAATATTTATTTTGACAAATAAATATTAAGGGAATAATACCCTAGCCTTATTTGGGCCATGTATGCTCACTATTTTGTTGCACAAATTAGCACACCACATATATATATAAGTATATATAAAAATATATTTGAAAATGAAAAAGAAAAAGAAAAGGAAAAAGAAGAGGAGGAGATCGGCCCGAGAAGCCCAGCCGGCCCGGCCGCACGCGCGCCTGCGCTCGACGCTCGACCCCGCGCTGCGCAGCCCAACCAGGCCGACGGCCCAGCAAGAGCCGCGCGCGTCCGCGCGCCGCACCGAGCCTCCGTTGCCGATGAGTCGCTGACGATGGGGCCCCAAAGTGGGACCCACGTGTCATCGCGCCCGCTGAGGTCACCCGACCGGCCGCGCGTGCTCGCGTCAGCACTGTTCCCCGGCGTCGCTCCTAAGCAACCTACCTCGACCGCTCGATCCAGTGTCACCCCGCATCGACACGCGCCCACAAGCCACCTGGACCGACCAGCCAACGTAAAGTTCCCACGGCCGCAGGCAAGATTCTTCGCGCGCGCGCACCTGCGCTGTCGCCGCAGTGGAACACTGCCGTCGTAAAGAACTTTGACACCCAGTGCTACCAAGCCCCTTCTCACTGTTCTCTGGACCCAGATCGAGCCCAGCTACTGACATGGACATCCCTTGGCCGCTCGATCAAGCAGAGCCGTGATCGACCGTCCGTCGGCTACCTACCACCGCGTCCGCCCTATAAAGCAAGCACCCCGGCACCCTAGGGTTCCCAGATCGCCGCCACCGCTCTGGTGGAGCTCAATTCTTCCTTGCCAGCCTCGATTGGAGAAGAGCTGAAGGAAGGGGGAAGAAAGGAGTCGGGGAAAGAGAAGAATCCGCCGCCGGATTTGGGAAGGAAGACTGTCGACTCGGAGCCGCCGCTGCTGCGTCGGGAGCAGGACGGAGGAGCAGTACCGCGAGCCGGAGCCACTTGGACTTGTACCGCACCTCCATCCTCATCGACCCGTCGGTGAGCACCGCCATCGCCGCTCTCTCGAACCCTCCGCCATGCTGTTGGCCATGGCGCTCCGCCGTGAGCGCGTAGGCCCAGGTCACTACCGACCTCATTGGACACACCCGCACACACACACGAGACTAGCCGAGCCTCTTGGACCACGGCATTGGGAGGATGTCGGAACGGAAGCCACCCAGTTCATCGCCGCGCACCAAGCTTCGCCGTTGCGAGATCACCCAGCCGCCTTTTCGTTGAGCCTCGACCTCCATTGTTACTGGATCCGCGCTCGCCTTGATGAGACGGACCCCGTGCACACCCCAGCTCCGTGTTTGCCTCGCCAGAGCACCAACCCGAACCACCTTGAAATGTCAATATGTTGCCGCTCCAGAACGCCGCCATTTACCATCATTTCCTGCCACCATCGACCACCCTCGAGGAGCAGGAAGAAGCCGGGAAGCTCCGCTGTGACGAGCTGCATCGAGTGGGCAAGATGGAGACCGTGGACCCTCTCGGAGTGCCGTTGTCGTGCACCGAGGACCTGTCGAAGCTCCGCCGTGGGAGTTGCTGCCCGCGCGGACTCCGCCGTGTGTTTTGGTCACCGCCGGCACCTCGAGCAGGTGTTGCGTGACTCCAACCATCCATCTATGCCACCAATTGGAGCCGGAGTGACTCGGTGTGAAGTGTACATCGAGCGCCGTCACCATCGAGCCGCCGTCCGCCGTAGAGCTCGTCACCGGAAGTAAAGCTGTCGCCCTGAAGCCCATCAATGTGTCCGTCGAGAAGTCCCAAAACTGACGGGCGGGTTAATGGCGCCAGAGATCCTTTGTGGCACCAGGAATCGAGGGTTTCCCCGCCGCCGAACGCCAAGGAGGAACTCCGCGTTCGAGCCGATCTCGTCTGAGACAGATCATGCGCTCAAATCGACCCTCGAGTTTGACCCTTCGAAAAACCGACCCTCGAGTTTGACCCTTCGAAAAACCGACCCTCGAGTTTGACCCTTCGACAAACCGACCCTCGAGTTTGACACCTCGATGCGCCGACCCTCGAGTTCGACACCTCGAGCGCCGTCACCCTCGAGCCGCTATCCGCCGTAAAGCACGTCGCCGGAACCAAGCTCCTGACTTGACGACCACCTACGTGTCCGCCTTGATGACCCAAGGATGATGCACGGGTTAGCGAAGTCTTGGAGTAGCCCCTCGCCGGATATTTAACCTCGCCATCACCGGCCGAGCACCGCTGTGGAAGCAGAGCAGTTTTCCATCTTCGAGCACACCCCTCGAGACAGTATCCCCGAGACCGTACCCCCTCGAGACAGTATCCTCGAGACCGTACCCCTCGAGACCGTAACCCTCGAGACCATACCCCTCGAGACCGTAACCTCAAGACCTTACCCTCGCGACCATACCCCTCGAGAGCATACCCCTCGAGACCATACCCCTCGAGAGCATACCCTCGAGACCGTAAACCCTGAGACCGTACCTCCTCAATACCGTACCCCTCGAGACCGTAACCTCCTCGAGACCGTACCCTCGAGACCATACCCCTCGAGCCCTTTTTCTTTTCAGAAAATGGTTAAATCTTTAAAAATTCATATCTAATTCATACGACCTCAGAAAATTATGATCCACATATCCAAATTTTCTATAAATCGAGCCCTATCTATCTAGGCTATGTTTGAGTGTATTTGGATCTTCTATTTTGCATTCGTTCTTTGTGCTAATCTATAGGGGTCACTTCCGCGACCGTTAAATCTCGTTACAGGCTCGAGCGAGGACAAGTCTGACGACAGTGACCACCAGGAGAAGTCCGATAGCTACGTCAGTGAAGGTGCCACACACCATCCAACCTCGTAGATCCCATTACACATGTCAATTATAGTATGGCTAGTGCTTTAAATTCATGTTGCTATAATGCTATGCCTGTGCTAGGACTGCATGATAGAGTATTTATTTGATGAGCCCTACCTTGTTGTAAACTATCACCTGCTTACCCGCTGTTATGATAGCCACCTGCTTATCTGCTATACTTATATTTCTATACTTCACTCGCTTACATTTTGATGCGACGTGATGAACCCGGGGAAGGCCTGGAGGGTGCCAGGCTGGATGTGTGAGTTGATGTTTCAGATGGGCATGTGAGCTGATGATGTTGTATCCGGGTTTGGGGTGGGGCTTCCGGCAGGGAGTAGGGTGAGGGTTGAGTTGATCGAGCCGGGATCTACGACGAGCTTTTGGAGCAAGTCTTGCCAGGGAATGGTTCTGGACATTCCCATGAGAGGAGCCTATGGCGGGCTAACTGAGATGTGGTGGTGGTCCTTGGGTGTGATCCTCTGAGAGGTGGAGCCCGGGATGAAGGTGCCGTGGTAGGCACGTTAAAGATAAACCCTGATGAAGATATCCCGGTTTGGTCAAATCTAGAAACTGTAGCGCTGGTATCCGGACCTAGGAATCTCTTGCTTTCTACTAGCTCTCCATGGGGGGGAGACGGCCGAACCGCTAGATAGGTCGATGCCACTACTGCTAGGCGAGAAGTGATAGGAAGGTATATGCATTGGATGGAGCTAACACCCTACCGAGACGATCATGGCACCCCCTTCGGGAGTGGGTACATGGCATGGCATCCTCTACGGGAGCGGATACATGCTCTCTTCACAGTTCCAGTGATCCAGTGCTGGATGGTAGAGTGGCATCGCCTATGGCAGTAGGTGCCCGGAATCTGCCTAGGTGCGCGCGTGCATCGATGATGGTTATCTGGTGGATTAGTGAAACCTCTGCAGAGTGTATGGTTGATCGATCGATACATATGCCGAATCTTTGGCTATGGACCTTTCCTATGTTTCGCATGCACCGGACTAGTGAGTAGAGTGTTCTACCTTCCTCTGAGTGTGTTTTCCAGCCGTGAGCCAGTTTGAGGGCTGCGGGCCGCTGAGGCAAGCCAAGAGGGAGTTGGCTTGTCGACCAGAGTCTAAGAGGGTGTTGGAGATGAGATGAGATGATGTTACAGATATGGATGGAGATAGATGATGGGAATGGGTTTGTATTTAAAACTTGTTTATTATACTATTGTTTTATATACTTGCACAATTCATAGGAAAACCCCAGCCTTATAGGTTCCTTTTGAGATATCCTTATTTTTGCATCCACTTCCACAAAGCAATGCATAGGGTGAGAGTGTGGCCAGTACAAATCGTACTGAAAATTTGGTTTCAGGTTCAAGGAGTGAGTACTCATCTGGGTAGTACAGCGATTGAGGGTTTCGTGTCTACGCTCAAGTTGGAGAGAAGAAGATAGCTTCCGCACCTCAAGCTTTTACTGTTTTGCTGCATGAACTCTGATTTCGCCCCTGTGGCGATGTAATAAGTTATTGTAACTCCCTCTATTTGCTCTCTTTTGTTCGATGTATGGATTATGGATTCAACTGTTATCGGGTAATGTGATTTAAATGGTCATATTACACTCCGACACTGTGGATTTCCCTTCGTGGAAATCAAGGTCGTTTCACTTCCCTTGTCAACTGTAGGTCAAATTGACTGGCATGCCTTGGATCTCGACACTAGCCGTTCAAGAAGTTGGAGCCAATGTATCTTGAAGGGCTACTCCGGGCAGGATCCTTCTGGCTTGCTGTGTGTTGTCAGAAATTTCTCGCGCAACACCCGTTAATGACGTATGGGACTTAGATGTCATCCACTTCGTCCCATGCCATTGACAAACTCGGTCATCACAGCGGGGGGCTGTCAGGGGAGCCATCAAATTGGGGCACCATCGGGGTAATTATCGAAGGATGACAAAGGTTGGCTTGGGAAGAGGAGTCATCATTGGAGGGGGTGCTCGTCCTCCTCGTCATGGGGGCATTTGGTGCGCGCTTCCCATGCCCTCCTCCATCGAGGTAGCCCTCACGGTGGACACGGCGAGAAGGGGCAGCACTGTTTGCCATGAAGGAGAATGACTGGGGAGATGGCGGTGGGGATGTTACAGAGATGTCCGAGGGTGGTGGTTGGCACAAATTCATTGTAGGAGGGCTAGCAAGGGCGGTGGGCCTCTAGATCTGGTGGCCCAGAGGTCCAGCGGTGAGTTGAAGCGCTAGCAAGGTGGTTTGATGGTGGCAAGAGTTGAGCGAGCGCCGATCGTACGCGAGGAAAATAGTGCGTGTGTAGGAGAAATGAACGAAAAGAAATTTTAGTAGGTACCTGTTTGCCCAAATAGTAGTGGAAGGGGATTTTTGGCCAAGAAATTTGGTAGTCTAGTAGATAGTCTAGTGTAGTGCTTTTTTTTGGGCACCACTGCCAAAATATAGGAGGCTTAGTATGTTTAGTCTACCATCGACTAGGACACCTATATGCACGAGATGACATTGGATCAAGTATATTGTCACACGCCCAATCTGGGACGTTGGATTTATGGTCCAACAAGGGCCCAAGAGGGCAGGCAAGGCGCCACAGCGCCACCAACATCACCACCATCGCTGTCATACTGCCTTATCAAGTCTTATAAGATTAGGAAAGATTCTAGGGATTGAGTTTGAGTCTGTTAGGAAAGGAGAATACATCCAAAGCTTATAAAGATCTTCTAGGTTGCTTAAGGTTTAAGTCTTAAAGGGACTATAAATACTAGCGGTATGTAATCGTAGCAACCAAGCAAGAAATAACCTAATTCCCCTATCCCTTCCTCTCTCCTCTCTCTTGTGTGCCATCTCCTCTTCTTCCACACTCCTCGTGCCGCCCCCCCTTGTCTCAAACCTTAACCGCCGCCCCACAACAGCGCCACCACCCCCTTCCTCTGCCCTAATACCACCGTTCACCACCACCATCATCATAGCTGCCGCCCCTAGGGCAGCCCCGGGCCACGACTTGACATATATGGTATAATATTACGGGAAATCGTGAAGTACTGGAATCCAACACAAGAGGATATGTTAAATACTGTATATTATTAGCAAAAGTGATGCTGCCGATAAAGAGGGTTAGAACATAGAAGCGGTTTCAGGGAAACCGCGGCACATGCCGACGTCTCCTCTGTCCTCTCTACTGGCAAACAACGGTTTAGATGTAAAGACCGGTGAGTACGGATTGTGGGGGCAATGATAGCCCAATGGACGGACAGACTCATTGGAATCGACTAGCTTTGCGGGTCAGGCTCACGTTGGTAATTTGAATACTCTTATGCCAACAACGCCCAATGGACCTGGTCTGCACCTCGATGCTCCGTCGGCGTGCCTTTGTCCCGCCATTAAACATTTAAAATCTTCCTTACAAAGCACTTCTAATTTAAAGCTGCAAGACTAAACTTTTGAGTCACTTAAAGCATCTCGAGGAGTTTTGTAAAATAAGCAATTGGCTAAGTGGAGCACATTTCCTGGCAGACACTGGTGGTAGAGATTCTCTAGTAAAAAAATGTGTACGGACTACGGAGTGTCCTCTAGCAAATGTGTTTCACTTTGGACAGCAGCCAATTTTTTTTTTGTAAAATTACTCCTTATTTTTATTTTTCAGCAAAAAACCGAAAAAGGTCACCTTCCACGGTTTCGTAAAAATGTTCCTTGAAAATAGAAGTTGCCTTATATCCTTCGCAAATCGCAAGCTTCTGCAGTCGAGATATCCCCGGTACTACCTGCCCTGCCCTCTGCCCTTTTGACCTTTTGTTTAGTATTAGTACAGGCAAGGTTTCGATCGGATCGCCGTGTATTACTGTTAAAAAATCACAAAGACGAACCTCCAGCGGAATAAAGGTGTGAAGGTGGTCTGTATGTAGGATAGTCCCCAAAAAGTGCCGAAACAACGTATCGTGAGCTATTTGTCTGACTGGACATATGCCACTACGTCCCGAGATAGGACCACCATGCCTTGCCAATTTTACGACGACTATGCAGGGCTTGCCTAGCAAATATAAGAGCATCTTGAATAGTTTGATATTTTTTAAATAAAGAATAGTTTATATTCGACTTTATCTATCAACGGATAGAATCAGACTAATTATTATAAAGTTATGCCCTAAGGGAATAATCACGGACTTTAAATAAAACAAGTTTACAGCCAATCAAACGGATAACGAAACAAAAATATGGTTTTGACTAAACATGACTAATAACCTGGTAGATAATCATCTATTGGAACTAAAACATTGCAGAGGTGATGTCTCTAGATGATATCTAACTAGGGTCCGTTGATCCCGTAGATTATTGCTGCTGCAATCTTGTCCATTGTCGAAGCCAGTGCTTACCCTGAGAAGAACCTACAAAAAAGATTTTGATCTATATTTATCAAAAATCACCTCGTTTCGTGTTATCCAAATTACCCAACAAAACGCAAAGGCTGCTATTAATAACAATGAATTATACTTTTTATGTGCTAGTTTTGACCACCTAATAAAAAGGTCATTCATATGCCTTCCCTATCCTTATTTTTTTAACAAAACAAGAAAAACTTTTCTCTAATAATTTGGCATATGACTTCCTCGTTTTTAGAAACTCGGTAAATCGGCCTTCATCACGCGTAAAAATGCGCACACTTGAGTCGCGCGCATCCTCCGGGCCGTCTCCTCTTTCCCTCTGCCGCTCTGCTGTTGACCGCCGCATGCAACCAGGTACAGATGCCGCCAATGGTGGCCGGCAGCCAGCAGCTTTTTTTGCAGGGCGCCTGGTGCTGCCGCGGGCTTGACTGCTGCTTGCATGCATGCTACTATGCTTGTACTACTGGTGCTGCTCCAGACTGGGAGGTACCGGCGGCTGCAGGGTGCCGGCCTTGGCTGGCTGCAACCCCACGAGTGCGCGAAGAATGGTTTTGCACGGAAAAAAGTTTCTGGGAAAAAAAAACTTGTAGGCCTTGATTTTGATTTAGAGAAGTGAATTATGTCGAACTTTTGGACATAGACTATTTTATTATTGGCATATTATTTTGAGAGTTAGCAAATAACATGATTTAGGAAAAAAAATCAAACGGATGGTAGTCTAGTAGATAGTCTACCGCAGTGCCTTTTTTCGGCACCACTGCCAAAATGTAGGAGGCTTAGTATGTTTAGTCTACCATCAACTAGGACACCTATATGCATGAGATGACATTGGATCATGTATATTGTCACACGCCCAATCCAGGTCGCTGGATTTATGGGCCAACAAAGGCCCAAGAGGGCGGGCATGGCGCCCCTGTGTCGCCGTACCACCACCATCACTGTCAAACTGCCTTATCAAGTCTTATTAGATTAGGAAAGATTCTAGGGATTGAGTTTGAGTCTGTTAGGAAAGGAGAATATATTCAAATCCTATAAAGATCTCCTAGGTTTAAGTCTCGCTAGGACAATAAATACTAGCGGTATGTAATCGTAGCAACCAAACAAGAAATAACCTAATTCCCCTATCCCTTCCTCTCTCCTCTCTCTCTTGTGCGCCATCTCCTCTTCTTCCACACTCCTCGCGCCGCCGCCCCTTCTCTCAAACCCTAACTGTCGCCCCCCCCCCACCCCCCCAACAGCGCCGCCACCCCCTCCCTGTGCCCTACCACCACCGTCCACCACCACCATCATCATAGCCGCCGCCCCTAGGGCAGCCCCTGGCCACGACCTGACATATATGGTATAATATTACGGGAAATCGTGAAGTACTGGAATCCAACACAAGAGGATATATTAAATACTGTATATTACTAGCAAAGGTGATGCTGCCGATAAAGAGGGTTAGAAGCGGTTTCAGGGAAACCGCAGCACATGCCGACGCCTGCTCTCTGCTTGCAAACAATGGTTTAGGAGTAAGGACGCTGAGTACGGATTATGGAGTCAATAATGGCCCAGTGGACGGACAGATTCATTGGAATCGACTAGCTTTGTTGGATAGGCTCGCGTTGGTAATTTGAATACTCTGATGCCCACAACGCCCAACGGGCCCGGTCAGCAGCTCGATGCTCCCGCGGTGCCTTTGTCCCACCATAAAGCATTAAACATTTAAAAATCTGCGTTAGAAAGTACACTTAATTTAAAGCTATTTTTATCTTCCAAGACTAAACTTTTAAGCACTAAAAAAACATCTCGAGAAGTTTTGTAAAACGACTCCATATTTTTATTTTTCAGCAAAAAAAAATGAAAAGGGGTCGCCTTCCAAGGTTTGGTAAAAAAGTTCCTTGAAAATAAAAGTTGCCCTGTATCCTTCGCGACTCGCAAGTTTCCGCAGTCGAGAATTTCTTATCTCTCCTCCGCACGATTTCCGGGAGGTGCGAGTATTGTTTTTTCACAATCTAGTTTCGATCGGATTGCCGTGTACTACCTACCTCTTCCCTTTTGACCTTTTGTTTAGTATTAGTAGAGGCAACCACCAAGAAACCATGTGCCCTTTTGATCTAGTTTGGATCGGATCGCGGTGTACTACAGTGTTAAAAAATCACAAACATGAACCTCCAATGGAATAAAGCTGGGCCATATGTAATATAGTCCCCAAAAAGTCACGAAACAACATATCGTGAGCTCTTTGTCTATCTGGATATATGACAGTACGTCCCGGGATAGCACCACCATGTCTTTCGCCAATTTTACGACGACTATGCAGGGCTGGCCCAGCAGATATAACTTATTATAATCATTGTTGTCATCCGATGACTAATCATCCCATATTTGTTTCAAGAACAAATTATGAGCACCCATGCTACATAACAGCTCCTCAAGTATAGTAAATTAGCTCCTAAAGTTTAGTCACCTCATGTTTGGTTTGGTGAACTAAAATAGTCCCATTTAGTCAGGGTTTTTGGCTTCAAAAAGACTAAAAGGTGGACTTTAGTCACATTTAGCAACACTTGGATGACTAGTTGGCTAATGTAATAGATGACTAGTTGGCTAATGTAATTTTTAGTCCCATTTATAATTAAAGTGTTCCGGTAGAAGTAATTAAATGGGGCTAGACTTGGGAGGTGTGGAGTGAACCAAACACCCCCTTAAGACTTGGCCAAACCTGCAGCCCTACCGGCGCTTCTGCCTTCACGGGTGCGTCTGTGTCCATGATGGCCAGCTTGGGCCTTGAGTTGCTCGCCCTGCCAGCTGCTATTCGGTGACGGCAGGCCCCTTGTATGCACGGACATCGGGTGGCGGTAGGACTCTGGATAACAAAAACATAGATCACTTTTGCTCAAGTTTAGAGTAAAATTTTGTCAGAAGGTATTTTGTAAAATTTGTTCATCAAAACTATGAGTAAAGTAACTAGGAACAACTCCGCCAGGTCCACAATGGTAAGTTAATTTTGAACCGAGAGAAACCTTAAAAAAATATATTTTTGCCCTTAATTTCTTCGAGTATATTGTCATTTTCAAAGAACTAACATTGTTTTGAACATAAATACAACAATTGTTCAAACTTGTATATAATCTGACTAATTGTTAGTCAAAGATGATGAAAATTTGTTTTTCCTTTTAGACAATACGCTTATAATACTGCCACTCTAGAGAGTATAACATAACCATTTTAAAATTGACATATTTATGCCTGAAGCAATTTACTTTGTACTATCCCGAAGAGTCACTATTATAGTGTTATGCACTTTAGTCCGCTAAAGATATAATTGTAATATGAAGTCCTACTACAAGCGTTTTGTATTTCAGGTCCCTGGATTTAACATATTCTGACTGTCCAGGACAATTACACCGTCTCCTCTTCTGTTGTGCTACCTCGCTCCTTTGTCCTTACCCTTTCCCCAACGTTGCTAACTCCCCACCCGTCTCTTCTCTCCCACATCAGCCCGCACCTTACCAACCAGTTCATCAAGAGTTGACGCGAATAAATTTGGTGAGTTTTTGTTTTCTCCTATCAGCAGAGTCCTACGCATCTCCATGTATTATGTATGTGTCTAGTGATCTTCAATTTAATTCATTCCATCGATCACAAGTCTAGGTACTCCAAGTGGATCGACATTGCCATGGCTGCTGGAAGCCAGGAGGAGGCTTAAGGGGTTATAGCTTGAGCAAGTGACTGCGTGCAACTATTGGCGGGTCTTCTTCACTGATTTATGGCGAGTGCAGGTTTGTTTCCTCTCGTATCCTCGTTCATCATTTTTTTTGCCTTCTCATTCAATATTCTGAGCTGGAGTTCTAACTCTAGGTCTCTATCTCATGTCGTACCGAGAGTTAGTTGGAACATGAATCCTGAAATTTTCAACTAGAGAGTTGGAATTTGGAGGCTATATAATTAGAACTTGATGCATAGCTTAATGACGGTCACAAGATAAGAGTCCTGAAGGGGTTTACTTATCGGAGTATCAGGTCTGTTAGTTGCGTTGCGTGTTAGCATTGCGATGTCCTTCTATTTTCCCACAGTCTGTGTTTCATTGGCACCCCAGATCTTGTTTGCATCCGCCCACCCCTTCTTGCTAATTAATCTAGGCTGGTGTGGGAGGCAGATGAAGGCGGTCCATGTTGAAGTAGTACTCCCTCTGTTTTAAATTATAAGAAGTTTTGACTTTTTTGATATCTCGAATTTGCTATGTCTCTTAAGTTTATATGTATGTTTCCATGTGATTTGGATTAGCTTTGCATTGTGCCCACAACAAGTGGAAATAGGAGATGGCCTTCAATCCTTAATCATCTCTGGTTTGTTTGTCTTCGTTTGGAGTCTTTTTTTTTTTTTTTTTGCAAATCTTCTTCATTTGGAGTCGTCATAGTTTTTCTACTCCAACAAACTAGCACTAGAATTCTTATTAGTAACTTCACTTCTCTGACTGTTTATGTTTAGTATCAAAAAAAGGGATTATCTAAACCCCAGGATAACCGCCATGATAGTACCAGGGGTGGGCATTCAGTTCAAAACGAACCGATCGGTTCGGTTACTTGGTTTTATGCAAAATTCAGTTACCTGAAGTAGAACTGTTCGGTTCCTAAAATTTCTTCGAACCAAGGAGTATGGTCCTGGTAAATTTGGTTCGGTTCCGGTTGTAATTAGAGCTTCTATGTGAACATAGTTTTCCCAAGGAGAAATGGGAAAAAGAGAAAAGCAAAAGAAAAAGAGCATCTGCGCACGCCATGCGCCACTGCCATGCAGATGGGGAGCCATTGCCGCCATCTTGAGCCGTTGCACACGGCGGGGGGCCAACGGCTATGTAGGGCAAAGGGAGTATAGGGGGTGCTGGGGTGACCGCGTGGCGGCGCAAGCGGGGATTGAGGTGGCAGCCACATGGATGGGAAGGGTCTATGCGCACATGGGTGGGGTTGGGGGGGTGGGTGGGTGTGGGGAGTCGCTGAGTCGCACCTGGACATCTAGTTGGTTTTTTTGCGACTAGGAGATTCATACATTCATCAGGAGATAAAGGGTTACAGACTTCAGTCATGAGATGTTGGTTATAGGCACGAGCTACATGCCACTGCCTCAACCTGCACTCATTTGTGACCTGCTTTGCTAATACATGCGCAACTTCATTACAAAAACGACTAGCATACATCATAGGAATACATGTGCAACTTCATTACAAAAATGACTCGCATACATCATAGGAAAACCCTAGAAGCCTGAGCTAATCTTCTAATCTCCTTCAAGATCGCCACCAGATAGGATGTTTGAAAGTCACCTGCATTCCATAGTCTGACAAGCTCCTGACTATCCGTCTCCACTCCTAGCTTTGACACTCCTTGCCTGGCAAGAATGACACCATCTCTACATGCCAACACTTTCAGCATTAAGGCGTCAAGTTGTTGGGGAGTCACCGTGCTGAACCTAGACACCTGCTGAGATATCTCGGTTACTTCGGTAAGTTCATTTCTTGAGAATTGGGATACTTGTTGTGTGCGCTCGCGCGCACACTTGGCATTATCACGCAATGCCTAATGGGTAGAAGATGGCCCCAAGGAAGATCCTCAAGCTTTTAGGAGATAGGCCCAAGGCGAAGAGCCACGGTCAAGTCCTCTACACTTGGGGCCCTTGGCAAGGCTCTGGAGGCAATAGCTGATCAACGAAGAGCAGCAGAGCCACCATACCGCCTTTTTTGACCTTCCCATCATGAGTGTTGTGAGAAATATTCCTCCAGAATCTTGCATATGCTCTGAAACTGGACACATGGGTAGTCATAGGATGCCAGTCCCTACTAGGGCTCTTTTCCCATGCTTCCGCGAGGCTATGTCAGCTCCTTTTATCCCAGGGTCACGTCCGCGGCATGATGCAATGCAACATGACGAGCACATGTGCACCACATGGACTTGCCTTGGCTTGCTGACAAGATTCTAACATATGGGTATGTTAAGCCTTGGGAACAAAGATTCTTGACTGAGACACCCTCCGACTAAGGGAAAGGGTTGAGCCCAAGCACACTCGCACCTCTGCTTAGGGCTTGGGGCTTGCCCGAGCCCTAGGCTCCCAACTGACAAGAGCCTGGACCTGACCCTTGGATCCTTCTTGGCCTTCAGTACTATCCAAAGCCCGAGCGCAAGAAGATGGTGCCCTAATTCTTTGAGGCTCGGGGGTCCTAGGTGCTGCCCCTTTGGCATGGCCGGCCGCTTCCATGATAGGGTCATGCCTGTAGCATGACACTAGAGGACAAACTCCTCCAGCGTGGCCTCCAGGGGCTCGAGGAATTCTAGGCCCACACGCCAACCCCACGAGCTGGCCTCCCTCGTCACTGAGAGGACATCAGAAGGTGTGCCAGGGGAAGGCTGCTTCAAGCTAAAAAAACCTACATTGACATGTAGGGTGTCAAAACCGAGTAGCCAGATGATGCCTAGCGCTTCTTCGGCGCCAAGAGTTCTCCACGGCCCTCAAGACGCCACTACAAGACCCTCCTAGACTCTAGCGCATGTAGACTGTAGACTCATCTATCATACTACCATGTACCTGACCTACATCAAAAAATAAGGGGAGGACAAATCCAATAGAGGGGAGAGGACGGGCACAGGACGATCAGAGTAGATGATCATTTCACCAAAGAGCGACCATAGACGACCGCACCACCATTGTTCCACTCTTGCCTAGCACTGAGGGTAGAGCACCTCTTGTACTATTGTCTTCCTCCTCTCTAACAAGGGTAAGACTCCACCGGCGGTGAGGCAACCTAGGAGCAGCAACAAGCTAACACCCTACCAAATCTCTTCCTACACTATGTTGTGACCCCTAGATTTTCAGTGCTCTTGGGTATAGCGATCATTAGTTGCTGCACATAGGGCATCGTCAGCCTGGACCAGGATGAAACAATGTGTCCTCTCTATCTGATTCTTATGTTCCGTAGTCCACCTGAGCCACTAGAGACATGTACTTTGACACCAACTCAAACAGAATGCTTATTGCGGTTTTGACCTTGTGACAGCTAGTGCACCAGGTATAGTAGGGGGCATTGTCAAGTGCGATTGATTCAGGCTATACAATGGTCGGTGCCACCCGCCTCCTAGATAAAGTGAGCATCGCTGCCCCAAATGGCTATGTCTGCTTCCTCGGTGAGTTATTTGTCACAGCCGGCACTTTCGTTCTAGGCCATGACCTCAACTTTAGAAGCCTGGACTACATCACCGATAACTATGGTGAGCCGTGAGCTCCTAGTGTCACCCACTCTACTAGTTTTCTTATGAGTAGATCTTGAAGTCTAGGCCCATCAGATCTGACATGGTTTGGGTCTTGACCCCACCATTTCGAAATACGAGCATATGCTCTTTATGCTAGTGAACATCCACCATCATATTGCCACTAGCGATATGCTATGAACACCGGACTACTTCTGGCATTACCTCCAGGACCTGCCTCTCAGGATCTAGAATATGACATCATCCTTCTAGCCAGAGGTGGGGTAGCACGTTAGCCATGAAGGGCCACACTGCGCCATCCTCTCCGGCGTGATGGGGACTAATGTCCCCTTCTCGGTACGCACCCCTCCTCGAAATCCTCTTGGGGGAGGGACCAGAGTACAACTCTGACGACATTGACCACTACGCCCTACCTCGCATGTACTTACACATCGACGATGAGGTTTCCCCTTAGGATGGATCTCAGCTATTGCCACCTGACCTGAGTCCGCACAACCATGGGTCCACCTTTAGGTGAAACAGAAACACATGCGAGCTCGGTAGGTGAACCTAGAGACAGTCATGGCAGAGCATGAGTGCCAAAGGCAGGACTTGTATGGCAGTAGGCCACAAAACCCCTTTGGCACCACCGACGATGCCCGATCGGGGGCTCCCAGAATCCTATGCTTACACCATGTGGCATACAACATGGAGGCCACCTGTTGCTGCCTGGAGGACATCTCCGACATGCTGGACCCTGAGGCCAACGGGCGGCTGCACGAGGCCAGATGACTCCTTCGCATTGCTATTAAGTAGCAGGCTGAGAGCATGGCCTCCGATGCCGTGCCGCATTCTCCCAGCCATCCCAGCCAATGGCCACCATCAACAGGACCATTCTAATGCACATGCCTCCCTCAACAGCCTGACTATCGATGAACCAAGGGTGCCAAGCCCTGGAGGAGTGAAGGCACAACCTTTCTTGTCATCACCTCCTTGTGCATGCATCATAGGATCGGTGACACCCTGATGTGCGTGACACCATCATGAACAGGCACCATGCTCGGGCGCGTTCTCACACCCCCGAGTATGGCGACAGGGGCACCGCCTAGAACCATTGCAGCCCCCTGGTGTTCAGAACTAGGATTAGGGAAGTTCCCTACCCCTGGCGATTCCTGCCACCCATGCACATCTTCATGTATGATAGTGAGACCAACCCAGACCATTACCAAGAGGACTATAGCCTCACCATGAGGACTAGAGGGGTCAGACGATGACTTCACTATCTAGTACCTTCTTTTGTTTTTGTCAAGCATGACCAGAGCTTGGCTAGAATAGCTCAAGCCTAGCAACATCCGCTAGTAGGGCGATCCCCATTCAATCTTCATTGGCCACATCCAGGGCACTTACACTCACCCAGGGAACTCTTGGGACCTCTGTAATTGAATGTAGAGGGTCGACGAGACCCACCGGGAGTACATCTAGCGCTTCTCCAGGAAGCGCAATGAGGTCCCCAACATCATGGATGCTAACATGATTAATGCCTTCATCAGCTGCATGACCTACGAGGTGCTCATCCATGTGCTTGGCCATGAAACCACACGAACAACGCAAGAGCTCCTAGATGTCACCAAGTACACCACCAACAAGGAGGCCTTCCAGGCCTACTTCAGCAGCAAGGCCAAGGCTATTGGCCACCTTAGTGGTGAAGACATTAGTGAAGACCCACATCTTCCCAATGCCATCATGAAAGGTGGGCCTACAAGCGCAAGCGCCATGGAGAGGAGATGGTGGCCACGGTTGACCACATCGCTAGGCCTCAGACCCATGGCTGCTCTGCATGCCCCGAGCACTTCAAAAAGGTGCTCGAGGTCCCCTGCCAATTTCATGGCAGACAGGCAAAGCACCTCCTCAAGGGCTATGCCACACATGAGAGGCTACATCCATGACACTTTCAGCTAGCAGGGAAAGGCCTAGAAGCCTAACCCGAAAGCTAGCGACCAAGCTAACGGCACCTAGGAGGAGGACGCTAAGTTCCCCGAGGTCAATCCCTACATCACCATGCCAGCACTACATCATCGAGAAAGAGGTGCACATCATCCACACTCTCACTGCCCCAGCGCAGCTCTGATGGTCCTAGATAGCCATCACCAGCGACCAAGGTGATCACCCTAACAGCGTCCCTCATCCGAAGTGCTAGCCACGTGGAGTGTGACTAGAAGATAAATTCCTCCATCACGGCCTTCAGTGGCATAGGGCCTTCTAGGCCCACACATCAGCCCCTCAAGCTGACCTTCCTTGCCACCGAGAAGACTCCAAAAGGTGTTCCTCAGAGGAGATAGTTCTAAGCTGACAAAACCTAACATGCAGTGTGCTAGAAATTAGAACACAGCAGTCGGACGATGCCAAAACTTTCTTCAGTGCCAAGACTTCTTCGCGGTTCACAAGACATCACTGCAAGACCTTCCTGGACTCTGGCGCATGTAGAACATAGACTCGTCCCCAAACCGCCATGTACCAGACCTACCTCGAAATATAAGGGGAGGATGGATCCTATATAGGGGATAGGATGGTAGGTGGACGATTAGAATCGACGATGATTCCACTAGAGAGTGATCCCAAACAATCGCACCAGCATAGTTCTGCTCTCGCCTAGCACTGTGGAAAGGGCACCTCCACTCTCGTGTCTTCCTCCTCTGTGATGACAGGAAGATTCCACCAACGGCGAGGCAACCTAGGATTAGCAATGAGCTAACCCCTTACCAACTCTTCCTACACTATGTTGTAACCCCCTGGTTTTGGGTGCTCTTGGTAGAAGGATCATCAGCTGCTGGACGTACACTACTAAAATTTTTTTAATGGAGGTCAGCGATTTTTACTTTCCAATGCAGGCAAACCAAACTGCCACGGTTGAAAGGCATTGGGTAGTAGGGTATTATCAAAGGTGGGCACAGTGCCCGCCATGGCAAATCTAATTAAAATAATTAAAAATAGTGGAGCACAAAGCCAAGCCCATCCAGGCCCGACATCGAGCCCAACCACGCCACGTCGTCCTAGGTGCGCTATCATCGCAAGATCCGCACCTCTACGAGCTGAGCCGCCCACCCTCGTTGGGACCATGCCACGACCGCTGGGATCGAGCCTTATGTCATCGAATTGGCAAACCTGTCATCGATATGCCGCTAGAGGGTGGGCCCAGAGGCCAGATCTGATAGATTCACGAGCCTCGAGGCTGGGCGCTGTTGGATCTGCCCTTCATCCACAAGATCCATGCTCGATCCGTCGGTTCTGCGCTGCTGCTAGGGTGGGGCAGTGCCGAAACCGCCCACCCATCGCTAATCCGCTATCTCTCTAGGGCCTCCAACTCTGTGGACCCCCACTAGAGCCTCCGCTTCCATCGTCTGGATCCGCCGCTAGCCACCTCAATCCGCAGGAAGGAAGAGGAAGAGAGGGTGCTGCTATTGCAGGGTCACCGAATCCACCTCGTGCCGCTGGGTGTGAGGGTGGAATGCCGCCGTAGCCATGCATCGGGCGGATATGCTGTCGGGAGCGGTCCCCATGCGCGCCCCTAGCACCATAGTGGCCGCCACCAAGGGAGGAGCTCAGGGGAGTAGGGGGTGCCCCGTGCTACCAAAGAGGTCGAGCCCCGCGCCGCCGAGATCCGCCACCGCCATTGGCCCGCGAGCTGGCATTTGTTGGGGGAGGAGACGGCCGTGCACGCCGCTGCCGCCGAGGAGGAGCTCGGGATAGGAGTTGGCCACGGGTGGAGCTACCATAGGACAAGTAGTTGGCCGTGTGCGCCCAAACCAGGATAAACCACCGTGTCCTCTCTACATGACTCTTGTGTTCCTGAGTCCACCCGAGCTACCGAAGACACAGTACCAACTCGAACACAATGCTTGCCGCAGTTTTGACCCCGTAACACCTGCTAGTCGATCAGCCTCCCCTTGCATGCGGCCATGCGTTCTTATCATGCGATGGACACCATAGGGAAGAAGAATCCCAACATGGCACAATAACAATTCTGGCTTCTCAGTGTCAGCTCTACGCTGCAATAGAGGGTGTCAGATACAGTTCTGGGCTATTGCAAATGACACGGACGAGGGGCATAGTACTACGGCACCACCATGAAGCCCTGGAATACTATAGCGAACCACACTCTTTGTATCCCCAGGACCTCTAGTATATAACGAGAGACAAAGCAATTTATCCTAAATCCTACATCACTAGCATGGCGCTCTCTTACCATCTCTTTCTATCTCTCTCACGCCTTCCACATTATTAGAACTGGATTGAGCATCCTAACACGAAGAAACCACTGGTAGATGTAGGGCTTTGACTACTGAACCAGAATAGATCATTTGTATCTTGAGAGCTAAGCCACAAAAATCACATGCACGATCGAATCTAATCACTGCCATAGAAGCTAGGTAGGGAAGCATCCCACGTGATGACCGATCTTCGGTGGCCTAGGCCACCACATTTTCTGTAAGATCGGGGCATCGCCCCCGTGGGTGGCGAGTGTTTCTCCGACGTGATCAGCTCTGGTGGCTGTTCCTTCACCCATTGCTAGGCTATCGGCCTAATGAGCCTGTACTACAACGCCGAGCTCCATCTCTTTGGTGGGACGTTGTCGGTGGGTAGCGCCCTGAGATGTGTTCTCCTATGGTCGACCTGGATTTTCTCTCGAATGATCCACTTCAGCTTAAGCACAAACCACAGCCTGGCAGATTGCTGCTGCATGTTCTACACACAGGTCAATGTTCATCACTAGATCACCATGGCAGAGGAACAGCCACCATCGGGCTCCCCGCACCCCGCTTCTAGTGCAACTTCCTGCATTGCCCGTGCGGGATTCATAACACGGTGGCCATCCTCTTGGAAGTTGGCAAGCTTAGCCAAATACTACAAATCTTCCATAACTAAATAGGTAAACCCTATTAGCTTATTTTCCTAGCTTCTCCTGAAGCCACATCATCGAACAGTCCCACAACCATAGGTCCAGCTGAACCATCTCTTCCGTTGTTGTTTACAACTCAAATTAAGGCTAATAACACAGCTTGCTGCTAGCTGTAAGGTTGTTTTACAATCTTCTCTTAGCCCACACATACAATGGTTACCTTTTTATAATTAATAGATGGGCTACCTGTAACACTCATCACAGAGTTTCTTGGTTCTTATGCTCTTGTAAGCTTATAGACTGCTTCTCCTATCTCTCCTCTCCTCTTTCTTCCATCTCAGTATTTAGCCATCTTACAACCTGCTATTGTACTTACTCAGTTACTCTCACGCGGCGCTGGCTATTCATTCTCAAACCCAAGTATGTGAACGGAACAGTCATTTATGTCCGTCGGTCTGCTTCTGTCCGCTCTACTTCCCCCACCGACGAGCTGCTGTCGTTTCAAACGTCCTTTCCAGCACTCAATTTCGCCACCTGTGCTTTGCAACCAGGCCCATAAGCAAGTCTTTGGTTGTTATGGCATGTATCAAATAGAGGAGGTGCGGCCACAGGCTGGGGACGCCTCCACTGCTCGACGGAGTAGCACCCCCGTCGCACCGCACCAGAAGGGCTTCCAGTGCGAGTCGGAGGAGAGCATTAACCTGTCCTATTCCCCTTCCTCTAATGTCGTTGTTTCTCTATACTTTATACGACTCAATTCATAACATGACTTACTTAATTCCGCCTGTGGTTTGAGTGGTGGAGCTGAACACGCGAGAAAGACAGAGCTAGGGTGGTGGTGTTGTGGGGAGACGGGGAGTGGGTGCTTGGTTTATAGAAGGCAAGCTGGGGCAAGTGATTGGGCTAGTAGATGGGCAAGATTGAATGGGCAAACAAAAGATAGGGGAGAAATTTACATCTATATAACCCCCAACAAATTTACACCGAAATTACCACATCTGCCATTATCAAAAAACTAAAGTATCGATCACCACAAATTTATATGTAAGTTTATTACATCAGGTGTTAGAAGAAATATTTATAAATAATCATAAAACATATATTTTTATAAATTACCAACTTGTATTAATATCATTGTATTACATTTGAGTAAAGTAAACATACCTAGTGTAAATCAATTACGCATGCATATATGAGTGATAAACATATATGTGTTATGTTTTGGTGGTCATGAAAAATATTTGTTTAATAATTATATACCTATCATAATAAAAGTTCATATACCATTGCACTACTAGCCACGACATACAATTTATATAAGCTGTTACTTTGGATATATTTACATATTTTAATAAAAGATGTTTGATATATCTATATATTGATAATAATACAACCATTATTGCACATATACTCGCTTGTAAATAAAGTTTATCTTGAGAAGCGGGGGAATTTTGTGCAGCCCATAGGTGGCTATATCTTTGTGACCTTGAGATTCATTTGGAGTGAACTATCATCAGAATTATAAAAGCTTAAGTATTGAGGTTAGCACTCTTAGCACATCCAAGATCCAAGTCGTTTAACCTGTACCACTAATCTTGAGGAACATGATACAAATTTTAAATGACTATTTATTCTATCATAGTACTTAAGAGTCTGTCGATGATCTCAACTCCTTACTTTTAAAAATCACAAAATGATAGAATAAGCATACGAACTTTAAATTAACTTGAGCATAACAAACATGTTGCAATTAGTAAGACAAAATTTGAAAAGCAAACTTTAGAATAATGAGTTGATAAGATATGAGCTCCAACAAGAGCTACCATAGTTGAAGTTAAGATTTCAACTAAATTCATATGGACGATACATACATGTGTCGTGTGAAGAAAAAATTATGGATAATGATGGCAAACATACAGATCACTAACTGATATGTTTATCACAACTTTATAGAGAATAAAAATTATCTATTATGTCTAGATTGCTAGAAAATGTAAAAAACAAAAATCCAATTTAATACATTTTTGTAGTAAGAGGTATAGGTAATATAACAGGTGCTTATGTGTGCTAAGAGTTTTAACCCGTGTGAGAGCGAGTTGATTGGTTAGCATATAATATAGAGAGAAATGAAGTTCGCCGAATATCAGTCATCTTAGCTAGTGCAGTGTACCGTTTTGCGCAACCAGCATATAAGTGGCCGTATTTTATTTCCTAGGAGGTAATACCTCAAATAAATCTGAGCCATTGATTTATAGATTTTTTAAATCATTAATTAATTAAAAAAGAAAAACACATTCACAAATCCGTCAACTCATGCGAGACATGGTGGGCATGCAGCCCCTTCCAAGTAGTTCTGGCGCATGAGCGCACCCTTTCTTTTGTGCGATTATCGTCACGTCCTTCTTTTCTTTTTTTTCCCTTGACTAAACTAAAATGATAACTATCACTCGATCTCATGTCATGATGTCCATAAACCTATCACATTAAAAGGTTAAAATTGTACACCAATAACAACAGGGTACCAGAAGTAAATTTTTACCTTATGTTCACGTATAAAACTTGATGATATTTGAAGTTTAAATTATTACATACATAATTGAGAGGATCTCCTATAGGTAGCTATGGTAAATTTTCATACACGGGCATTCACAAAAAAGTTTCATATACGTGCTTGTAAGTTGGCCATATATATATATATACACACACACGCACGTTATGCTGCGTTGCTAAGTAACAAAGTGCATCAAAAAACAATTAGTTTACTTTAATTAAATCCAAAGCTGCAAAAAAAGATTCCTTATATCTAATAGATCATGCATGCATCAATTGGATCTAAAAAGATGTAAAACTTTATTAATTTCATCTATTACCTTCTAGGAAGTAATATGTGATTCTAGCCCTCTAATAACGGCTCACAGTCATTTGAGGGTACCATAGCAAAGCCCATTTTATTCGGTTCCTGCTTCATGCGCATCAGTATTCTCAATTCAGTGTGCTAAGTTAAATACAGCCACTTCTATTTCTTACTTGCTACAATTGTACTACAGAAAGAAAAGATGAAGCTCCAAATAGCGCATCACTGGGTGCCATGGGTTCCCTTCTCAGAAGGCTGGACACAGATGATGGGGGGGGCGTCTCAGAGCTGAAAGACTATATTCACAGCATTAATGATAAGCTGAAGAAGCTATCGGAGGTACAAGACCCTCCCCTCACCGTGAATTACTGGATGAAGCATGCACGCGAATTATCATATGACATAGAAGCCTATCTGGACGAGTTAGATGCACAGAAGACGGAAGACAGTCTCAACGATTCGGATGCCAAGAAGGAAGACAATCCCATTGATTCAGATGCCAAGTTGGAAGACTTTATCGGCGACTCAGATGACGAGAAAGAATACTCTGTTGATGAATTACATGCCATGATGGCAGACTATATGGACAAATCAGATGACGAGACGAAAGACTCTGTCGATTATTCAGATGACAGTACACAAGACTCTAACAGCAGTTCAGATTACAAGATATCAGGATTCAGGACTCGTGCCAAGGGAATGATTGATCGGTACAAAAAGTTCAGTCTTGATTCCGTTCTCAGTTGTCCAACAGCTGCAACAACTATAGAAAGTCCTCTTCCCAGTAGGGACGTGGTCCTTGTTGGCATGGGCAGCCATATAGCGAAGCTTATCTCGCTGCTGCAGTTGAAGGATGGAAATGATAATGATAATGAATTAAAGATGGTATCCATTCTTGGTGATGAAGGAATTGGTAAGAGCACGCTTATCCAAGAAATATGGCATGAATCATTCAAAGAAAGAAAAATATGGCCACAGTCAGAAGTAAATATTAAACGAGCTTTCGTACGGATGGGTAAAAAGCCTGATGTGAGGATGATTCTTCGAAGCATACTGTCACAAGTCAGCCTGCAAGAACCAGCGAAAGATAGTGGGGTCATCAATCTCATTCAGGATATCAGGAAGCACCTAGAACATAAGAGGTTTGTCTTGGCCATATATCGATTCACATGTTCGCTGATCTTTTTCTTATCTTATTAGTTTACCCACATATTATCCGTTTGTGTATTGGTGCAAAGCAAGTTGAGTACTGAATTTGGATGCCTAAAGAACCTACTCTAAAATAAGAAAATAAAGGATAAATTTAAGGCCACAACTAATCCAATTACATATATTTACTCATAATCTAACATACTCATGTCATTTTTTTAATTTGTTCAAATAGAATGTGTTACGATTTACTCCATATCATCTTTAAACCCCAATTCGTAGCTTTTCATATTTATTTACATCGTTATTCCATCTATGCACAATATGTGTTTAGTTGACACCCTGTCTCATTTATTCACATCATGCATCCATTGTCTTTCACATTTTAGTTTAATCCATAACTTCTTATATGTGTTTGACATGACAATTATCACATCCATTAGTTTTTGTATATGTACACATATCGTTTGCATAGTGACAGACAACATACATGTGTATACCTTTCATCATGACATGAAAAATCAAAGGATTGTGATATGTTCAAACTCTCTACCTTCTATTGTGTAACCAGCCTACCGTATATGGGTCCTTCTTATCCTTGTGGAAATGAACCAAGCAAGGTCTAAAGATTTCTAGGAGTATGGAGGTAGGAAGGGGGCCGCAAATTTGATTGTTGGTATCAAGGGAAGTTTGGATCGAGTCCCAAGTATGTCTAGCGCGATGCAAAATTCGTATTGTGATTCTACCATTTCAGCCTGGGCACATTTTACCCGAAAATCAAAAATCAAACCAAACCGAGCCGAACCAAACCGAAATGTCAGTTTTTCGATCGTTTAGTTCGGTTTTGGTTTCTGAGCTGGGAAACTTCGGCTTCAGTGGTCGGCTTCGGTTCTAGTGTTCAGCGAACCGAACACCTGAATCAACCGAACTTCAATCGCTACGTCCCAAAATAATAGGCTAAGGCATCCGCATATCAGGCTACTAGCAGCCCAAGTCAAAAGGCCCAACGCTCGCACACCACTAGTCCACTACACTACACATCAGTGAAACCCTATCCTCGTTCCTGAGTTGTGACGGGCAGGGGGCAAGTGGCAGCGGCGGCGGCGGCACTGGGCTGCGAGGAACGGCGGCGATGAATTGCAAGTTTTGTGCGAATGAGATTTACTGAAAGCCAAACTAGTACCTGACTGCCAGTAGCCTTACCCCATGGGTGGAGCATATACATCGTACACCCTGATCTCTTCATGAGCTTACTAGGGATCACCCAAGTCTCATAGACTATGACATTTAACAGTCATACTCATATAGGTATGTTCAATAGTCATACTCATATAGGTATGTTCTTTTAAAAATACTCTGTAGGACGACATCTTCGCTTGTTAAAGCTAATAGAACATATTAAGGCATTAGCCAACCTGCCATATAGTGCCTCAACGCTTTAAAAGTATTGCATCTTCACATAGAGAGGGTTATAATTATACTCTCCTCAGTTTACCAACAGCTTGTTCTTCATAAATCCTTAGTCACGGGATCTCTGATCAAAAAGGTTGGGTTACTGCTACTGCAAAATCACATGAGTATCATATCCATCTTCCTTGATGCAATTTCTATCACATTCTGTGATAGCCCTTTTGTAAAGGGTTATGCCAGGTTTTTGTCTATTTGGACATAAGCCACAGTTACTACTCCAAAGTTTCTCAACTTCCTGATAGATTTCAAACGTATTTTAACATGTCTTGTTGACTTCTCATTATCCCTAGCAATATTCAATTTAGTGATCACTATTTGGTTACCACAGTTCATAAGGACAACTGGTATTGGTTTTCAACCATCGGCAAGTCAGAGAATAGATCACGCAGCCACTCTGCCTCTGCAGACGCTGTATCCAATGTAGTAAGTTCTGCCTCCATAGTTGATTTAGTGAAAATAGTCTGTTTACAAGACCTCCATGACACTGCGCCACCTCTAAGAATAAAAACATACCCACTAGTGGCATAGATTTGATCAATATCAGAGATTCAGTTCAGATCACTATATCCGTCTAGCATGGCTAGGTGCCCAAAATAGTGAATCCTAAAACTCATTGTACCTTTGAGATAACGCAATACCCTTTCAAGTGCATGTCAATGATCATCACCCATGATGGACATGTACCTACTCAACTTGCACATAGCAAAAGAGATATCTAGTCTAGTTGCGTTAGCTAAATACATGAGTGAACTAATGATCTAAGAGTATCAGTTGATCTCTAGCAATCTTCCTGTACTTTCTGAATGTCACACTAGGATCATAAGGTGTTGGAGAAGGCTTGCTATCCATAAATCCAAAGCAGCTCAAGAGCTTCTCAACATAGTGAGCTTGCAATAAAGTAATCCCACTCTCTTCCTTAATCAACTTAATGTTCAGAATCACATCAGCTTCTTCTAGATCATTCATGTCAAAACTCTTTGACAAGAAAGACTTGACTTCATTAATAACAACAATGCTTGTTCCAAAATTCAGAATATCATCAACATATAAGCATAACATAATAGATTGGCCCCCACCATGTTGATAATACACACACCTATCAGTCTCATTAACAGCAAAGCCTGCAATAGTTAAAGTTGTGTCGAAGTTCTTATGCCATTGTTTAGGTGCTTGTTTTAATCCATACAAAGATTTCAATAACTTACACACTTTTCGCTCTTCACCATTTACTACAGAACCATCAGGCTGATCCATATAAATCTCCTCATCCATCTCTCCATTAAGGAAAGTTGTCTTCACGTCCATTTGATGAACAAGAAGACCATATGAGGCTGCCAAGGAAAGCAACACTTGAATAGTGGTCATTCTAGTAACATGTGAATAAGTATCAAAGAAATCCTTGCCTTCCTTCTAGGTATAACCTTTAGCCACAAGCCGTTGTCAATAGTACCATCAGGTCTAAGCTTCTTCTTGAACATCCACTTACAACCAATACGTTTACAACCAAATCGTAGCTTAGATAACTCCCAAGTTCCATTGGTAAGAATCGAGTCCATCTCACTATGAATAACTTCTTTCCAATCATCTACATCTGGATATGTATATGTCTCTATAGAGGTGGGAGTATCACCCACAAGGTACACAATGAAATCATCACCAAAGGATTTTGCAGTCCTTCATCTCTTGTTCCTCACAAGAACTTCATTATCATCCTCCTCAAGTGATTGCTCAAATGACTCAACAGGATGCTCGATAGGTATAGTAAAATTAGGAGCTAATTCTGTAGAAAATTTAGCATTGCTACACATATCTTTCATAGGGAATATGTTCTCAAAAAGTATAGCATCACGAGATTCAAAGATTGTATCTACATGCATATTAGGAACTTTAGATTTTACTACTAAAAATCTATAGAAAATGCTATGGTGAGTATATCCTAGAAAGACACAATGCACAGTCTTCGGTCCAAACTTGCGCTTCTTAGAAAATGGAGCATTGACTTTCGCCAAACATCCCCATGTGTACAAATATGAAAGTGATGGTTTCCTTTCAACCCAATGATCATATAGAGTTGCCTCTTTATTTCTGTTTGAAATTCTAGACACAGTCAATAAAGCTTCGCCCCACCATGTCTTAGATAGACCGGTAGTTTCTAACATGGTGTTCACTAAGTCAGTCAACGTGCGGTTTTTTCCTCTTGTCAATCCCGTTTGATTTTGGTGAATAGGGAGTTGTCCTCTCTTGAATAATGCCATGTTCCACATAGAACTCATCAAATGATATAGAAAAATATTCACCACCACGATCTGACCTTAGATGTTTAATTTTTCTTTCTACTTGATTTTCAACTTCAGCCTTATAGATTTTAACATAGCCTAACATTTCATCTTTAGTTTTCAGCAAGTAAACATAGCAAAACATAGTTGAATCATCAATTAAAATCATGAAATATATTTTTCCACCTTTTGTCAACACACTATTCATCTCACAAAGATCAGAATGCTTGAGTTGTAGAGGTGCCAAGTTTCTCTCCTCCGCTGCCTTGTGAGGCTTTCGAGGTTGCTTAGATTGCACACAACTATGGCTCTTAGAACTTTTGGCAATAGTGAAATCTAGAGTTAAACTCAAGCTAGATAATCATGACATTAATCTAAAGTTCACATGACATAAGCAAGAATGCCAAACACTTGAACTATCATTAATTGTGCCACAAATATGATTCACTAAGTTATTACAAAAATCTGCCAAAGATAAGCGGAACAAGCCTCTGCAATCGTAGCCTTTACCAATAAATTATCCTTGTTTAGTCATAACTACTTTATTGGACTCTAATACTATCTTAAACCATCTCTCGAAAGAAGGTAGACGCTAACAAGGTTCTTGCAAATAGTAGGGACATGCTGCATGTTCTTTAGCTGTACGATCTTCCCTGAGGTAAACTTTAGATCGACCGTGCCATCACCATGAACAAAAGCATGTGACCCATTCCCTATTAGTGAGGAACCTTGGAGCCCCTGATAAGAAGAAAACAGAGAAATATTAGTATACACATGAATATTAGCACCTGTATCAACCCACCAACTTGGTGATTGAAACACTGATAGTACAGTAGGAAAATTATCATACTCGTCATCAGTATTGCTAGCAGTCACGAGGTTGACCTTCTGTTTCTCTTTGTTGTCCGCTCGCTCTGGACACTTTTTAGCAAAATGACCAAGCTCTCCGCAAGTGAAGCAAGAAAACTATGCTTTGTCTTTCTTCTTCTTCTTAAAGGCATTAGTTGGTTTGGCATTGAACTGCTTAGACTTTCCATTGTTCTTGACATGGTTTCTCTGGACAAAGTGGGCACTGGCTCTATCCTCGTTCCCCTTTTCAGTGTTCTTTTTAGCCCGAGCCTTCTCCTCAACATCAAGAGATGCTATCAGGTTTTCAACTGACATTTTCTGCCTCTTGTGTTTAAGGCTTGTGGCGAAGTTCCTCTAAGAAGAAGGCAACTTTGCAATAATGCGCCCCACCACAAATTCATCAGGTAAAACACACTTAAAGAGTTCAAGTTGCTTAGCCAGGCATTGCACCTCATGAGCTTGCTCGACTATAGATTTGTTTATAACCATCTTATAGTCATGGAAGCTCTCCATGATGTACAGTTCCTTGCCTGCATCTGAAGCACCATAATTAACATTCAGATAGTCCCACAGAGCCTTTGCATCTCTCATGTGCAAGATCCAATCATATATATGATCTGACACCACATTACGCACAGCTCCCACAAAGACCTCTTCGGCTTCCTGAAATTTTCTCTTATCTTTATCAGAGATATTATCCTCGGGCAAGCCACCTTTGACCCAGAAAACTTTCATAATAGTAAGCTAATATATGACCTTGACAGACCACCTCTTAAAGTGCGCACCAGAAAATTTATCCGGCTTCAGCGCGTCAACGAAACTAGCCATAGGTAATTCTGAAAACCTAACATAAGGATTTTGGATTGTTAATTAATTAGGAAATTTCTAGATTAATTTTTAGATTAAAATCAGAATATAAATCATAATAAATTGATGAACTAGATTAAGCATGTATAGAGTAATAGCATGACAGATTAGCATATTGCATATACTAGGATGACAGATCAACACATGACACAGCATGAACATGATAACTAGTGTAGACATAACTTGCCCACTAGATACATTGGACAGTATGAACGAGAATATTAGATAACGTGGATTATACCTGTCGATTGTAGATGTAGTAGTTGGTGGTGGGGATGCAGATGGCGGTATCGATGTAGCGAGGTTGAGATCGTCGAAGGCAAGGTCAATGTCGTCGACGTCGATGAGCAGCGGCGAAAGGCTTCGCTCTAGAAGACGACGAATACATCAGGATGTAGCGCCGCCTGACATGGATGGAAGACGACCCGTCATGAAGGTTAGGAGGAGTAGTGCAAAAAGCGCTTCCCAAAAACATTATTTGCCTTGTCCTGGTGCATGAACACAAAGATGAGGGTTTTGGAGATCTGCTTGCTCGATCACTGTTGCACACAAGCGAATGGACTGGAGTAGATACGGCGACGCAACAGCGAGAAGGGGAAAAAACCCTAGCCCAATTGGATGTATTTTGCCATGGCCGGTAGGCTGCTTATATAGTCCAGTCCAACTGACCTCGTGTCGCGATCATGATCTAAACCGGTTTAGAACTCTTAACATGTAATCGATTAGGACTCTGCAACTTGAAGGCCAAGAAACCAAGAACTAAAACTGCAAAGGAGACCGTGCTCCTGTAACGCAAGGAGCCGGATTTTGGCAGACCATTCACGTAGGTGCCGCGCGCCCGCGCCCATTGCGCCGCCTGGCTCGGTGAGGCGAGCGAGCACTTGTGGGCTTCCCTTTCTCCTTCTGATAGTAGACTTGAGGAAATAGAGAGGACTTCCATATTTAAGTATGGCTACCTCCACTTTCACTATCTTAGTGGTACTAAAGAGTTCTCACATCCCCTCTTGCTCTCATGAATGAGCCTTTAAGATTTCTTAGGAATTTCTGAATTTGTTACTGAGCCAAGCCTATCTAAATTCCAACAACTATTGGTCTCAAATTTATGTACACAAACACTTATTTCTCTCAAACTGCTAGGCAATGCAAGAGAATGCATACCAAACTACTTTTGATGACAATCCCAAGTCTGAGATATTTTAGTCATTTTTCATTCTACTATAGTTGCCTTGAATCTGGCAAAACATGTTCAGAACATTTACAAAAAAATTATTTTGCAGGTACTTCATTATAGTCGATGACGTGCGGTCAGAATCAATTTGGGATGTTGTTAGCCGTGCTTTTCCACATTGCAGCACTGGCAGTAGAATAATAACAACAACGTCAGATAAGGAGGTAGCACTGGCGTGCTGCAGTTATGTACTTCAGCGTAATTACATTATGAAGCCTCTTAATGTGGGTGATTGTGAAGAACTATTTATCAGAACAGTTGTTGGCTCCGGAACAGTGAATCTTCAACTATCTAATGATGTGTCAGATGAAATTAAAAGAAAATGTGGTGGTTTACCCCTGGCTATTATGTGGACAGCCATTCTGTTGGCAAGCCAGCCAGAAATAAAAGAAAAGTTATGCCAGCTGGAAACAGAACAGGGATTAAGCAAGATGGAAACAGAAGAGAACCTGGATTCTGATATAAAGAAATTTCTAGATAAAAACTTGAGAGTAGAATCAACTCCAGTCGAGATTCTGAACCAAGTACTAAAGCTTTGTTACAGTAGTCTTACTCATTATTTGAAGACTTGTCTGCTATATCTCAGTGTGTACCCAGAGAATTACTTATTTGTGAAGGAAGATTTGGTTAAGCTGTGGGTAGCTGAAGGTTTTATTTGTACATCGGAGGAGGACAAAGTTGAAGCCGCTGGCAGATATTTTGATGTTCTTGTCAGTTTAGGCCTGATCCAACGTATGGATATTAAATGTAAGTCCCCTCAGGGAGAGGTGGTGGAGAATGAGGGTGAAGAAGATCTCCTTAGAGTACCCTACGTAGTGCACCCTACGGTATTTGATTTTATTACTTGCAAGTCCATAGAAGATAATTTCATCACTATCATGGATTATTGTCAGTCAACAGTAGCGCTGAAGGACAAGATTCATAGACTGTCTCTCCACTTCGGCAGTGCAACTTATGCAAGTACACCAGAGAGTATTGGATTATCTCAAGTTCGAACAGTCTCGTTCATGGGACTCTTGGGGTGTATGCCTTCACTTGTGGAGTTTAAGATTGTTCGAGTGATGATCCTGGATCTCTGGTCAGACGATGAAGGGACGACATTTTCTCTTACAGCAATCTGTAAACTGCTTCTGTTAAAATATTTGAAGGTCAGCTGCAACGTCACTGTAGAACTACCAGAGAAAATAGGATGTCTGAAACAGTTGGAAACACTGGAAATAACCTCAAGAGTAAAACCTGTTCCATCAGATATTTTAAATCTTTCAGCACTACATATCCGCCTTGAAGGGAAGACATATTCCACTCTCGGTTCTGTTGCTTCAGTAAAGGCTGCTAGTGCTGAGGAATATGACAGGACCGCTGCAAGCTTCAACGTGGAAAGTGTGGCTCAAGGTGTTGAGCATAGTTCTTCTGCTATGCGGCATGTAGTTGATCTTGGTCGTCCCAGTTTGATTGAACCAGTAAATCACAAAGGCAAAGTCCCGGTGATAAGTGGAACCGGGGGCAACTATACAACTCAGCAACCTATAAATCTTGATAAGATGCCCGTAAAAGATACAGATGAACGTCCTGATTGGGGGTACGTATTCTCTTGATTGTGGTCACAGACAAATTTACTAGAACTTCTATTTTCTAGCGCTCACTCCAACATAAAATATAAGCCATCCGAGCATTTAAAATTTATGCCAAATCATAAAGTTCTAGATGAATTAGCTCTGCATGCGTCATTGCTTTTATGGGCATAACTAAACCGGGCTCAAAATATTGTAAATCGGCATACATTTGTGATGCTTTAGAATATTTACGTATGCAACTCATTGTTAGTATATATAATTAAAACATTCTGTATCAAAACTATTTAGAAGCAAATTTTGCAAAGCTGAATGTGTATATAGTACTACAAAAAATATAATATATTGGCGTATTACTGTTGTCCCTATTCTTCACCATTTAATATTTTAACGAAGAAGTAATGCATTATTACACCAGGATGTCGCAATTTTCAGAGGAACCAGAAGATAACTCCCCACCTAAGCAGAAGTCAGGTACTCCTTACAATTTATTACTTTTGTAGATCCCCACAGTGGTGGCTATTTTTATTAATTTAAAACAATCCGTTGTCACAGAATCTGCTAAGTTTGGTCGATAGGACATTTTAGAATATCAAAAATAAACTTCAGATAATTTGAATATAGGGATCTAACAAAGAAGCTGGTTCTAGATTCACTGTACAACGTAAATAAAACGCAATGGAACTTTCTTGGATCTGGTTCTAGTTTCGAGGTGGACTTCATTTTAATTCTCTCAATGCTAGACCAGCTGGTCAAGCACTCTGGGTG
>CM041647.1:39981653-40119099 GCA_023333625.1 Bothriochloa decipiens | reverse complement strand
ATTTTAATTCTCTCAATGCTAGACCAGCTGGTCAAGCACTCTGGGTGTCACTCTTGCGGCCTGGGTTCAATCCTCAGTGGGGGTGAATTGCAGTGCCGATGGTTAAAAAAAAAAAAAACCCTCATCTTCCCCACGTTACCTAAAGCACTTGTTTTTGCCACCGACCCACGAGTAATGGGCCTTGTATGCGGTGAAATGTATGAGGTTTGGGTCTTTTTTCGGAATAGGTGACTCTACTTTAATGCGAAATCCTCGGGACACACAATGTATCCCACTGCAGTCCAAGTCTCAATTTTTTTTCTCTGGTAAATTATTGTGATAAATGCAGATATGCTTACATTGGAATAAGACTTGGTTTACATAGTTCGGCCTCAACCAAATATCCTCCGCAAAGTAGAGTCATATGACTTCTTTGTTAATTTAACATTTTGTCTAAAAAAGTCTATTTTTGGGCATCCAACTATTACCCGAGATTGGTTTTGGCCTCACATCTTTGAAAGTAGGAATCTTTAATCACAAAATAACGACATCAGATAAATTAAGACACGCATCTACCTGGTTTTGTGGTGGTTTAATGTTTTTTAAATAATAAAAATATAGGGTTTAGTATAAAAAATTTCACAACTAATTTATAAAAAACATATACACATGAAATTGTATCCAATTTTTACCGAACTAATAATATTGATGGCACCTACGTCCTTGCCTATACTTTCGAAGGGCGAAAATTAAGTAATGACAATTAAACTCACAAAGGAGAGAGATTAAATGCTCTATCCCATGAGCAATACTAAAAATTTCATAACTAATTTATTTGTGATAATATTAATACCAAATTACACTGAGGTGAATTCATATTTATCATTATATTATAGCAAATCATTTAGCAAAGAGTTATGGTAATAATCTCATAAATTAGTATAGTACTTATCGTCACATTATGTAGTCATAGAGTAAGTTATTCTATGACCATTTATAGAACTGTACTTCTCTCTCTCTGCTACTGTCGGAGTACTTTATTTGCTATTATGGGCTGATTGCTTATTGGATGGTGCATTGAATAAGTATTTAAAGCGCAGTCCAACATGGCACAGTAACAGGATGGTTGCCCTACCCCTCTCTCTCTCTCTCTCTACCCATGTCTTCCCACACCGATAGGTGGTCCCCACCTATGATCTCCCACCTCCAGCCCCATCTAATGTCTTCCCCATCCATGGCCCCATTGGCGCCGCACCTACGCACTTGCAGCGCAGCGAGCGCGAGGACGGACAGGGTCGCCCGTCACGGAGCTCCGCACCAGCCTGGCGAACTTCCCCTTCCCTTTGCCCTTGCCGCTGCCGCTACCGCCACTCAGGACCTTCCTGGCCTTGGCGACGTTCCCACGCAGCCGGCCCATGAGCCTGCCAGGCTCTGGAACTGGCGGTCCAGCTGCGGCCGGCGCCATGCAGCTTGTGCGCATATGCCACTACCTTGACATTCCCGTCAGTGTGTCAAGGTCGGCCACGAAGTCCACCAGCACCTGCGGCCGCATCGGAGCCTCCCCGAGGTCCAACGCCACCTGCTCCTGTTCCCCGACCACGGAGGCCAGCACCTGCACCACGTTCATGCTTCGAGAAGACGAGAACCTGCTTCAGAGCACGGCCACAAAATTAAAGCCGAGCTGGCTCCCTTGCAGGAGGACTCAGCGTAGGCAGCCGCAATTCCACGAACACATGGCGGCGTCCTCATGGCCACCGCCGTCGCTGCCGCAAACACGGGCAGCGCAGTTCCGCTATCCATTTATCCAGCTGAGACGAGCAAGCAAGGACGGAGCGCGTCGTCGCAATGATGGACCATGGCACAGCTCAAGGTGACCACGACGCTGCTCTCGGTCGTGGTGAGGAAGGGCGGAGCGCGTCGTCGCGATGGTGGACCGGAGCGCGACGGGGACGGTGGCATCACGGCTCGAGGCGAGGTGCTCCTGGCCGGCGAGCACGTCGCGGGCAGCCAAGGAGGCGTGGTTCGGCGAGAATAGGAAGGTGAGGCCGGCGTCGCGGGCGGCGTCGCGGTGGTGACGAGAATGCCCGTGCTCAGCTGGAGGCGGCGTGCCAAGGTAGTGACGAGAACGCCCATGCTCAGCTGGAGGCGGGGTGCCGAGCGCAGAGCACGGCGGAGCAGTTCATGGTGGTTGCGAGGAGATGCGGCACGATGAGGCGGAGGCAATAATCTTGCGCGCGGTGGCGAGGTGGAGCCCAGGCCCAGCGAGGAAGAGCCACTGCCACACCACGGGATGCCCTCGTGCGTGGGGACCGCCTCCTTCATCTCCCTCACCATCGTGAGAAAGCAGAGCCGTGGTGGGAAGCAGGGAGGGAAGGCAGAAAGAAGACACAGTAAATTACACTGTAGGTACCTAAACTATTTACCATATAATAGATAGGTATTTAAATTAAAATAATATAACTTTTGGGTACTAGAACTATACTTGAGTGACATCTAGGTACTTTAATTAAAAATTGTAACGTCTAGATACCGGAACTATACTTACGTAACTTCTAGATACTGACTTTTTTTTAAAACCCCTTCCCAAAAACATTAAATCATTTTCCAACCTGCCACAACCATCCGCATCATCGTCCTGCGTATTGTGGCCTCGCACCAAATCACCGATTCTGCGACTCGCGACTGCGACCCGCACGGCGACATCCCGGCTGGCGGCAACGGACCCACGACGGTGCCCCTCCCCGCGGCCCTGCCGAAGCCACACTCGCCCCTCCCGGCCGCCGCCGCGTGCGCCCTGCCTGGCCCCGGAAGTCACGGCGGCATCCCTAGCTTTCGCGCTCGTGCCCGCCCCCACCGGCGATAGCGTGGCCCGACAGTCGCGCCTCCACCCCACCTGCGGAGCATCTCGGCAACGCCCGCTGTCCACCAATGGCCGCGTCCGCCGCCGCCGCGAGGCATCACCGTGCGGTCGCCGTCGCGGTGATCTTGGACCCCCTGCACTTTTCTCTAATTCCTTGAGCCTTGTTCTAAAAGATCCCTCTCTCTGGAGATCTTGCAACAGGACCCTGAAGGAGAAATAAAATCGTATTTTCACCCTTCTTCTTCTTCCTTTTCACGGGGCGGAGCAGAGGACGGAGAGGCCGATGGATTCAGGCAACAAGGTCACTGGCGGTGGCAACGACGGGGCCATGCGCCCAACTAGGAACCCGTGGGTGACTGAGGGCATCCCGGCTTGGTCCACGACTGGCCGTGGCGGCCTGGCCGCGTGGCACCGGCGGCGGACGCGATTGCGACGGCGAAGGCAACAGCAACAGCGGCGAGCGGCGGCAACGGAGTACCTCCAGGCTTGTGCTGGGTCTAGGGAGGGCCTTTGAGCGAGGAGAATGCGCGGAGGAGCAGGAGCGCCGGTAGGAGCGAGCTCTGCGTGGCCATCCATGGCCCCGGGTGGCAATGGCGAGCGACTGTACGGGTATGGCGGATGGCGCCGTGGCGCACCCATGAAGAGCGCCACGTCGTGCCCGCCCTTACAGCCGCCCTAGTCCTGGGTCGCGCTCCGTAGTGGCCAGGTTGGTGCTCGCCGCTGTGGCCAGGTTCGTGCTCCTCTTCGTCTCGATCCTCGCGCTCACTGCGATGGCCTTTGGTTAGCCGTCACACCGCAGACACGCCCGCCCTCGCTTCCTTGTAGTGGAGGGCGACGCCCTCATGCTCCCCTGACGCTCGTAGCCGCCCAAAACCAAAACCAATAGAGCCTGTTGTTTGGGGAGGTTATTGCAAAAATGACAAGGTTCCACGTGAGTTAAAGTACCTAGATGTTACTCAAGTATAGTTCCAGTACCCAGAAGTTATATGTTTTTGTTTGAGTACCTATCTGTTATACGCTAAATAGTTTAGGTACCCGCAGTGTAATTTACTCAAGAAGATATGACGAGCAGGCCCATGCCACAGTGGCAAGCGGTTCCAGCTGACAAGCAGGTCCGAGCGCTGATGTGTCTAAACCAGACCAGCTTAGCTGCCACCTAAGCAAAATCAAATATCAAAATCACTCCAAGGGGTGATTTGACCGGTTTTGAAAGTTCAGGGGGCAGAAAAACCGATTCGATAGGTTAGGTGATTATGTGTACCACCGTACATAGATCTGGGGCTTATATAGACTTTTTCCTTTTCACAATTTAACAGTTGTGCGTGTTTGGACAAGCGCATCTCCAATAGTTTTTCTTAAACCCATAGCCTAAATCCTTGTTTGGAGAAATATTTTAATAAAATCGTTCACTATGCTTCTCCAACGTATTCTCCATTAACTCTTCTATTTGGTGAGGAAGAAAGAGGAAATGGAGGATTGGAGTATTTGTACACTTAGTGAACGATTTAGTCACTAAAATCTCTGTTCCTATCAATACAGACAGATGTGCTCCTGTAGTTACTTTAACTTAATTAGGGCATTTTTGGATCCTGATCTTTAGTCCTAATCCATCCAAATAGGTGATAACTTAGTTCACTTGCGGGTGGACGTTCGCGGGATTTCGAGAGTTCACAGGCTGATGTTGCTGATCTTCATGGGCCATTGGATGGACCTCTGTCTGAATGAACCTTAGCGGCCCGCTTAGATTTTGCGCGTTTGGTTCTCATGGGCCATTCCTTCCTTCGGTGGTAGACCTTGATGGGCTGAAACCCCTACGGGAGCAAAGTTGATGAAAAAGTGCATCTTCAGTGAGTGTATTAAAGTGTGTTTGGTTTGGGAGTGAACCCCCATCCGGATTGAGTTGTTCCAGCATGGCATGATTCTTTATTGGTTTGGATGGTGCTTTCATTCTATTAGGGAGTGATTGGTTGCCGGAATCATCTCGTTCATTTACCCTCCTCCATCCCGGCTCACGCTGTACACTCGAGGCGAGCTTCGCTCGCGAGCCCGGATGGCACGGCGCAGCACGACAGCACGAGAACCCAGGCGCACAAGAGAAGTGTAAGTTCGTTCATTAAAATGGTCAATGCGGGCAACCAAACACACTCTCATCCTATACAAAAATGCCTTTTGCAACCAAACACTGGCGAGTACATGGTTTAGGCGTGCATCAAACCAGCCTACAATACCTCTCCATCCCGGCTCATGTTGGTTCGGCTCATGTTGGTTCGGGTAACCAATCGCCCCCTTAGTTCATATATAGTTTTCCCCTTCTAACATTTCCAAAGGTTAGAGTTACATTGTATTTGTGAAATCATGTGAAATTTACTGTTGCTACTTTTTAGCGTATCCTGTTCATGCTGCATTCTACGGTTGCCAGAGTCAGGAGAGCGAAAAATCTCACGGGCCTGCCGATGTAACTCTTGAACATATTGTCTGATTTTAACTTAAGTGAATAGGCTTTCCTTTCTATTTCAGCAGGAACAGGACCCCAGATGGCCCTTGCGGGAATGGCCATGGATTTTAAGCTCCATATTCTAGAAACTATTACAAACAACTTTTCGGATGCACATAAGGTTGGAAGTGGTGGATATGGAGATGTTTACCGGGTATGATTAATCACATATATATCCTCTTGTTGTACTTTTTTTTCCTCAGATACATATAAAATTTGCAACACCATTGTATTAAGTAGAAGATGTTGAGCAATCAAAAAAAAAGTAGAAGATGTTGATTTAAAGAATTAAAAAGACATCCGAGAGCCACCCTAGTCTACTCGTTTCCTCAGATACTTAGCAGGCTCTGGCCTCCAGCCAGTGGCCATTGGAAGGCCTCATGCTTGGTCATGCATGGCCTCTTAGAAATTGGTCCAACGGAGCCCACAATATATAACATCTTTGGTTTAACTCAACCAAAAGGCTAGCCCGATAAGTGTGAACTATTCCCACCTTATGTGGTCCTTCATCATTAATTTTCGTTGTGGGACTAAACTTAACAGTATTCTCCATGACATATCCACTCGAACTTTTCGCAATGAATGACTATGTGTGATCTCGGGAAGATGTTTTCTAAGCGCAGAGTAAAATGCTCCATGTCACATACAACTCTTGTAACCTCGACGACGTTATCACTAATGGTCTCTCACGTCACCATTTGACCCTTGAGAATTTCAAGCTATTTGACCATGAGGTGTTTATATGAATCACTAATGGTGCCGAAATTTTTTTCATTATCTATGAAGGGTTTATATGTATTACTGTATCTGACAAGCTATTGTATATGTATGATATGCCTGGTTTAATTAATTAATGGTGCCCTTTCTTCTCTTCTACAGGGCGTGTATAATGGGCAAGAGATTTCTGTGAAGAAGCTTCATCCCCTGCAGGGAATTGACGACAAGGCTTTTGACAATGAATTCCGTAAGCTTAGAATGGTCAACCATCCAAATGTCGTACGGTTAATTGGCTACTGCCATGAATCACGACGTAAGTTCTTGAGCCACAATGGCCACTTAGTTACTGCCACAGAGATGGAACGTGTTCTGTGCTACGAATATGTGGATTGTGGGAGCCTTGACAGACATATTTCAGGTATACATATTTTTGCTAGAAATATCTATCATCGATGCAAATGGTTGTGCAGTTTTAAAATAAGATTTGTCTTTTTTCCGTTGTAGATGAATCTTGTGATCTTGACTGGCCAACAAGTTACAATATTATTAAAGGGATATGCGAGGGCTTAAATTACTTGCATACTGCAATGGAGGAACCTATTTTCCATTTAGACTTGAAACCTGCTAATATATTGCTGGATAAGAACATGACACCAAAAATCGGAGATCTCGGGTTGTCCAAGCTTGTTGCTTCAACACAGACCTATCAAACAGAGGCTCGTAAAGGAACAAAGTAAGTAGATGCATCATTTCCTAAGCCAATTGTTTTCGTAATGCTCTTTCTAGATATATACTATGTCACTAACAGTGTGTTCGATGTTTTTTATGATATATCATGAAGTGACCACATGCCACCGGAATACTTAGCCAGCAGATTAATATCAAAGAAGTTTGACGTGTTCAGTTTGGGGGTTCTAACTATAAAGATGCTGGTCGGAAATACGGGCTTCTACCGTCAATGTGAAATGCCTCCAGAAGAGTTCATTAAGTTTGTAAGGGAAAATAATATTCTTTGTCGTTTGTGTCAGTTTGTATGCACGCCCCTAGATCCTATCTTTGATTCTAACTATATTTCCAGGTAACTGAAAAGTGGAAGGATAAGCTTCAGGGCACGTGGAGACATACATCACAAGAAACAGACATCCTGCAAGTGAAGATTTGTGTCGATATAGCATTAAGATGTGTTCAGGCCAAACGGCAGGAAAGGCCTCATATAAGGGACATCATCAGGGAACTAGCTTCTGAGCAGTCAAAAAATCTAATTTCCTTGAAGGTACGACCATTCTGGTAGCATGGATGCTCTGCTTATTATAACGTCCACTCCTCCAGTACTGCATACCGTTTCTTAGGAAATTAGAACAAAATAATGGTTTTCCCTAGGATTTTTTTAGATTCGTTTTTCCTAGGCTCAGACATGCAAATAAAGTCCTATCTGTTCTTGACATATAAACCAATAGGTTTCGTAAAGGCTTTAGTTGTCTTTTGGATAGTTTGTTCCATTCGTGTCAGGTGTTGTGAGAGGAAGCTAGTTTGTTTGGTCATGTGACTTCTATAAATCCATTGATATGTAAGACTCACAAAATCCATTGATATTATTCGTCAAAATAACTATCTAAATTTAGAGATTTAGCTCTTTTGTAAAATGAATTTTACTTGAAAAAATTAGACTTCTCCAACGGGTTTTCTAAATTAAGACTCTATATCCAAAAGCTTGCCATGTCACCCAACCTTCCCTGATCTCCCGTCGTTTTTGGTCCTGTTCCCCGAGACTGCTGGCGCAAGGCATGGGAAAGAGTCGAGCGCGCCAACCGGCTGAATGGCGAGCAATGTACGCTGTCCAAGAATAGCGAGCGGAGGGAAAGGAATGGACAGCTAGCCAATTTGAAGAGTTGCATGGAGAGTCTGTTGGAAGCTGCTTTTCCTTAATAATAGCTAAATTTAGCTTTGCAAAATTATTTGAGTAATCTCTTGGAGATGCTCTAAATATGTTAACACTGGCACATCTTAATTAACTGCCAGTAAAAAAATTATTTTCACTGGCCTTTACCACTGGCAGTACCGACAGACGCATGTAGAAACGTCTTTGGAATCGCCAGTAGTGGGCTTTGTTGTACTACTAATGGAGGAAAGTTATTTGCAAAAGAAAACATAAATCCTAAGGTATGCTAGGCAAGATCCCATAGTAGTAATGAGATAATGCACATAATTTGCTCATTCAATGTGTGCACATAACGTTTTTATGAAATCACGTTGGGTGTCATGGTGAAATTCCAACTCAACGTCTCCACTCACAAGGGTTAGTGCACACAATTGAAAACCAGGAGCAGAAGATTTCCTCCATTATATCTAAAAAAGTGCACATGAATGATGCTTTCAACTATTAGGAACTAAATTTCAGATAGGAGCAGTATATATACGTCATCAGTAAGTGCATTCAGTGGGCGCCAAACACATGTCTATACTATGTGAAGGCCTTTCATGTAGTATCGGTGTCTTAGAGCATCTCCATCAGTTTACTATCTGGTTTTCCAATTCTTAACTTTTCGACAAAATAAGAAAAAACTCTCTCTAACAGTTTAGCATCTTGTTTGCTATTTTTTTTCAAACTTGGCAAAAATGTCTGCTCTACGCGCAAATTTGCGTGCGCGCAAGGAGCGCGCATCTGATGATTCGTGCTTCCCTGTACCTGCTCCCGAGCCGCGGCAGATTCCTGTGCTTGAGCTGGTCGAGTTGTCTGCTAGTAGGCAGTGCATCGGTTTGTGCTACTGCAAGAGGGTATAGTACTATCAATTCTTATATGCTACAGTAGCTGCAAGCTGTTGCATGTATTGACTGAGAAATGAGACTAAAAAAAAAGTTGGCTAAAAACTGAAACTAAAAGCACTGAAAAAAACTAAAAGTTTGAAAATAGAAACTAGAAATATTTTTTTGGCAACTATGTGTGCAATAGCAATCCTTTTGTGACAACTTATATATAGTAGGTGAGGCAACTAGCATGCAAGATTTAGAAAGACATTTAAACCTAAATAGGTGACTGAAAATTGAAACTAAAAAAGTAAAGAAAAACTTAAAACTAAAAGAACATTTAAAACTAATAAAAACCTAAAAATTGAAAGTGAAAATACAACACCCAAAAAAAAACAGAAATTGAGAACAAAAATAAGAAAGAAAATTGTAGAGTGAAATGAATTAAATAATGACAAACATAGAAACAGTGTTTAATGATGACCATCAATTTCTAGAATCTTATGACATATACATCCCAGTACAGACAACTTTATTGGACCGACACAAGCTGGAAAACACAAAAGACTAGTGTTAGTGAGCTCCTGCTACTCTACTCCTCATTGAGTTTGTCGCTTTGGACTCCATGCCATCTTATTTGATTATTCGTCTGATTAAATTTTTTTAGAAATATTATTTATTTTATTATGATTTATTTTATTATTAGAGATACTTTAATATTAATTAATTTATTTTATTATTATATAAAATTTTTGAATAAGACGGATGGTCAAACATGAAATCTAAAAATAAAAAATAATAAAAATCAATGGGACAGAAAAAGTACGCCTCTACATGAGCAGAAATAGTGTGCTGTCCACGTGTGCGTGGGCTGTGTGCGAGCGGCGCACCCGGTCGCGTGGGCTGCGCACGTAGCCGCGTTAGAATTTGCGATGCAAGAATATGAGTCGACTTCTTCCCTCTTTTGAGTACTCAATTGGTATAGTGGTATGAATCGATTCATCGTGGTGCAGGGAGGACTCTTTTGGCATGGCGTTGCCGATAGACTAACCGGTAAAAATAAGGAGGCGTGGAATGAGGGCCGGATCCGCGGCACCGTGGTGCTGGTGAAGAAGGATGACTTCCACGGTATCCCCGGCCAGGACACCGGGCTCGCCTTCCGGCTCGTCAGCGCCACCAGTTACCACCGTGAGCATATCCCCTGCCCATATTTCCATCGCTGGTCGTTCCTTCCTCTCCGGATCACGTGCGGTTTAACAGGTTTTTGTTTCGAGACACGCGCAGGCAATGGGGGCATGGGGACTATCGGGAAACCGGCGTACCCGGAGGAGAAGGTGGTGACGCTCAAGTCCAAGACGGACGGGGAGACGGTGTTCCGGGTGAACTTCGAGTGGGACGAGTCGCAGGGGATCCCGGGCGCCGTGCTCGTCAGGAACCTGCAGCACGCCGAGTTCTACCTCAAGAAGCTCACCCTCGAGGGCGTCCCCGGCAGGGGCACCGTCGTCTTCGTCGCCAACTCGTGGATCTACCCGCACAAGCTCTACTCCAAGGAACGCATCTTCTTCGCCAACGACGTGAGTACTCTTTTTCCGATGATGCATCTGCGTCCTCCCTTTTTGCATGCCTCCGCTGGTGCCCGTCACTAGCGAAAATAACTATTTAATCTAAGTGGAAGCTGAGAAATCTTGTGTTCTGATCAGATGAGCACACCAATCTGCTAGTGATGTAACAGGAACATCAACAATCTCTGTCATTGTAAAAACTGAAACATCATTTTAGGGGTGGTGGTGCAATATGTGTTATAATGTCACATATAAACTATGGTGCGATTTGTGCGCATGCTATAGTTACGACAAACGTGCATATATATATGCCACTCAATATCGCATATTATCTAATGAAAAGTGCAAAGAGCCGTAATTAGAATAAGTGCTCTGCTAGCTCTTTTTTTTTTTTTTAAGTTCCCTGGATTGGATAGATCCGGTTTAGCTGCCAAATTGGCCAGCTTGGGCTTTGGGTCAAGTCCACAGATTGCCGTACGTACTGTATCGACAATCGTTGCTATATATATCTGTACACAACATGTACTATCCAACACCCGCACCCACACACTCATCACTCATATTACGGCTAGCCGGCAGCAATCAAAGTGTTGCAGCTACAAGGTAGGTAGGGTTACAGTTAATTGTTGTGTTATTTCTGCATAGGGCTTCACTAAATATCACTGACTCAAAAATTAGAAAAATAGGTACCGATTGTTTTCATGTGAAAGTCCTAAACCTTGTATTTGCAGTTGCAGATGATAAAACATTTTGCTTGCCTTATCTATTCGATAAGGCTAAACGAGTTTTCTACTGATAGCCTTAGATAAAAACAGCAAGTTGCTCATGATCAGCTGCTCTCGACTACCTTTTAGTAGCACCATGACTAAAGTATCTCCGACTAGTGCTGCTTAATTAAGCTTTCGGAAAGGATCCATCGCCGCATATTCACTATGCTCATTTGTTGATCCAGAACTGGTTGATGGATAATAGAAGCAAGATAACAAGTCTTGCATAATGCTTTCCTATGTGTTCATTCTGGTACAATCACATTATCACAGATTGAATCTTGAAGTTTAAATTATGTCATGTTGCACTATTTTTTTTTCTCGAACACGAAGGAGAGCTCCGTATCATTATAATTGAGAGGAAGAATGTTCGTTTTTAACACGCATCATAACAAATACACATAGATAGATTAACCAAGTTGTGGAAACAATTTGATGGTTGGATGGCATGATAATTAACTGAGTGGAATAAAAAAACTTGACTTTACTCACCGTGATTTTAATGGTTGTAGTTTTTCTCTTTGGGTATTATCGGCACTAAGATCCACGCGACAGAACACACCGGAACGCAAGTCAATATAGCCTTTGCTCTCCTCTCATATATATTGCAGAAAATAAGCAGACCTATCAGCTAACCATCCTACGCTTTACTTCTGCTAGCACTATATTTCTCCATGGCTATAGAAAAAACAGGCCAGTCACTCTATTCCTGTGTTGCAGGCCTATCTGCCAAGCAAAATGCCTGCGCCATTGGTGCCTTATCGGCAAGATGAACTCAAGATTCTCCGTGGTGATGATAATCCTGGACCATATAAGGAGCATGATCGCATATACCGTTATGACTACTACAATGACCTTGGTGAGCCAGACAAGGGTAAAGACCATGCTCGGCCAATCCTTGGTGGCAACCAAGAACACCCGTATCCCCGTCGCTGTAGAACTGGCCGGCACCCGACAGAAAAAGGTAAGTTCGAGTCAGTTACATTTTGGTCCATACAAGATGTCAAATTTTTTGGCTGAAATCCTTGTTGGTTAACCTTTTACACAGACCCAAACTCAGAGAGCAGGCTTTTTCTGCTGAACCAGAATATCTATGTCCCGTGTGATGAACGGGTTGGGCATCTCAAGATGTCAGACGCCCTTGGGTACTCACTGAAGGCAATCACTGAGGCTGCTCTTCCGACATTAGGGTTCATCGATGATACGCCGAAGGAGTTTGATTCGTTCGAAGATATCCTCGGGCTCTATGAACTGGGTCTAGAAGCACCCAACAATCCACTAATAGCAGAGGCCAGGAAAAAACTCCCCAGCGAAAGTCTTTTGCCAATTGGTAGTCATGGCCACCCCCTAAAGATGCCCCTTCCAAATATCATCAAATCAGGTAACTGAACTTCTTGGTAATTTTCTACCATGTTAATCTGGTGTTTAAACTAAAAGTTAACCATAAGGTTCAATGTTGGTATACACCAGATGTATTAAAAAAGGCTCCAGAGTTTAAGTTTGGCTGGAGGACTGATGAGGAGTTTGCCAGAGAGACACTTGCAGGCGTGAACCCAGTAATAATCAAACGCCTGACGGTTAGTATCTTCCATCATATGACCAGGCAATACAATTGCCCCAGAATTGAGTAAAGAGCCTTAAAATTTTCTTCTTCTTCATGATCGCAGGAGTTCCCTGCTAAAAGTACCCTGGACCCAAGTCAATATGGAGACCATACCAGCAAGATCACTGAAGCTCATATTCAGCGTAACCTGGAAGGCTTGACATTTCAGAATGTATGCTGGACTGAACACATGCAGCATTGCACAAAAACATTCAATACAGATAATTGCTTAATAAAACCATCAATTTAGTATCATAACAACCCTGTGCAGGCGCTGAAGAACAATAGGCTCTTCATCCTAGACCACCATGATCATTTCATGCCGTATCTCAACAAGATCAACAAGTTGGAGGGCAACTTCATCTATGCCAGCAGGACCCTATTGTTCTTGAAGGACGATGGCACCCTGAAGCCCTTGGCCATCGAGCTGAGCCTGCCTCACCCTGATGGTCAGCAGCACGGTGCTCTCAGCAAGGTGTACACCCCAGCTCACACCGGCGTTGAGGGCCACATCTGGCAACTTGCCAAGGCTTACGCCTGCGTAAACGACTCTGCCTGGCATCAGCTGATCAGCCACTGGTACAGAGTTCTTCCTTAATTTGTTCTGTTGAAGGAAAAAGTATTGGTGTCCTTCATACCAAAACGTCAAATGTTTCTGGTTTTCTTTTTATGTACAGAGATACCGAAACGCTAATATTGTGTCTATGTGTGTTTGCAGGCTGAACACGCACGCAGTGATCGAGCCGTTCGTAATCGCAACAAACCGACAGCTCAGCGTCGTGCATCCCGTGCATAAGCTGCTGAGCCCACACTACCGTGACACGTTGAACATCAACGCCCTGGCACGCCAGACACTCATCAATGCCGATGGCATCTTTGAGCGCACCTTGTTCCCTGCAAAATACGCTCTGGTGATGTCCTCCGAAGTGTACAAGAGCTGGAATTTCAACGAGCAGGCTCTCCCCGCAGATCTCGTCAAGAGGTACGTCCATACTACATTGAGCAGTAAAAGCTTAAAGAAGCGACGAGATGGTAATGCAGAAGAGCTTCCAGAAACTGTTTTGTTCTGACTGGTTTACTAATGTTCTGCTGGTTGTGCTTTCAGAGGTATGGCTGTACCGGACCAGTCAAGCCCATATGGTGTCCGACTGCTGATCAAGGACTACCCATATGCTGTTGATGGGCTCGTGATCTGGTGGGCGATTGAGCGGTGGGTCATGGAGTACTTGGACGTCTACTACTCTAACGATGGTGTGCTCCAGGGTGACGTGGAGCTGCAGGCTTGGTGGAAGGAGGTGCGTGAGGAGGCACACGGCGACCTTAAGGATCGAGACTGGTGGCCCAGGATGGACACCGTCCAGCAGCTGGCTAAGACGTGCACGACCATCATCTGGGTGGCATCTGCGCTGCACGCAGCTGTCAACTTTGGGCAGTATCCATATGCCGGGTACCTCCCGAACCGGCCGACCGTGAGCCGGCGGCCGATGCCAGAGCCGGGCAGCGATGACTACAAGAAGCTGGAGGCGGGGCAGAAGGAAGCGGACATGGTGTTCATCCGCACCTTCACCAGCCAGCTCCAGACCACCATCATGGGCATCTCGCTTATCGAGACCCTGTCGAAGCATGCCTCCGACGAGGTGTACCTCGGCCAGCGTGATGAGCCTGAGCACTGGACGTCGGACGCCAGGGCGTTGGATGCGTTCAAAAGATTCGGAAGCCGGCTGATGGAGATTGAGAAACGGATCGAAACGATGAACGACAATCCGACCTTGATGAACCGAAGGGGCCCCGTGGAAATGCCGTACATGCTGCTGTACCCCAACACGTCGGACTTTACCGGCAAGAAGGGCCAGGGGCTTACTGCCATGGGCATTCCCAACAGCATCTCCATTTGAGCCTGGTCAGATTGTATCTCATAGGATGGTATGTAAAATGTTGCGTTGCCTCGGGCAATGTGTTTCTTCGTTGCACTACCGAAAACCGGTCTTTGCTGAGTGTCTGCAGCTTAGCCGAGAGCACTATATTGGGTACTCAGTAAAGAGACCCTTTGCCGAATGTCTTCATAGGAACACTACAAGTTAGAACACCCCAAAAACGTGCAATATCACAAATGCAAGTAATTTCTAAATTAGCTATCCAAAATCTCACACATGCAATATCTTCTCCTTTGTGCACTGTCAATCGGCGGCATCGAATGATGGGCCTCATCAACTCGAAGAGTTGCCACGATCGAATGTTGAGCCTATCACCCACGAGAGTCACCATGATTTACTTATGCTTGTGATAGACTTGCTATATACTTATGGTTGTGATGCACTTGTGGTTTTATTTTGACAACTGTGATGCACTTGAGCTTGTGATACACTTGTGCTTTGTGAAATGCTTGTGGTTGTGATGCTTATTATGAGATATGATATATATATATATATATATATATATATATATATATATATAACTACTGTTCTGTAGCTGGCTATAGAATAACTTATTCTGTTGCCACTTTGAGTTACGATAATTAATATGTCAATTAACGAGATTATAGTAACTCCTTCCTATGTGATTTACTATAACATTATGGTAAATATCCCCATGTGTTATAGTAAACCAACTATCTTAAATGTGCACCGGCATTATCGTAAATCAGTGTATAAAATTATCGTAAATGAAGGTGGCTACAGAATATCATATTCTTTAGCTAGCTACAAATTAGCCGCTCCCTATATATATATATATTTATCATAATGTTATAGTAAATCACATAGGAAGGAGTTACTATAATCTCGCAAATATCCTTTACTAAACATCTTACAAGTTAAGATGCAAATATCCTTTACAAAAATCACCAATAATGTTTCTATGTTTCACTTCCACAAATTTACAGGGCCACTTTGAATGAATGGTAAAATGCGTTCCAGCTAGGGAGCTAGATTAAATGATGATCTAAATCAATGGTCTGACCTACAAAAGGATTAAAATAAACTGCATGTCCATTTTCTAAAAACTGAATAAGAATAATAGTAGAATAACTAACTAATACTCCATCCGTTTCAAATTGTAAGATGTTTGACTTTTTTGACTCAAAGTTTGACCACTCGTCTTATTAAAAAATTTATATAAACATAGTCAACATTAAGTCATTCTTGAAGAACATATATTAATAAAGCAAGCCACGACAAAAGATGTGATATTTTACATAATTTTTTGAATTAGACGAGTGGTAAAACTTGAGGTAAAAAAAGTTTAAAACATCTTACAATTTGGAACGAATTTAGTATGAGTTATAGTTTCGATATGTATGAAACTACATGTCCATTCTGAAAACATAATATAAGTATAGCAATTATATTAAGGGAAATTCCTTTTTACTCTTACGAGTTTTTACTCCTATCTCTATATCTCAAGATTTAGGATGTATATGACCGAACGAAGTGTATGTACATAAAGTATATATGATCATACTAGACCACCTAGGATGTTATGTATATCAAGTATGTATGTATACATAGATTACGTGGACATACTTATTTTATATACTACAGTAGTGATAATTTTCATAATATATTAAAAAATATGGGTTCTCATGAAAATTTTTTACGTAGGAAGATCTGTGATATATTAATATGAGTATTTAAACATACTCAAACCAATAAACAAGTATGACACATATGCAAAGTGGTTTTTTGAAGATGGAAGTAACTACACCTAGGAGTACGGAAAATGCACCTTTATATTAAATACCATAGTAGTATAGTCGATGAAGACTAACCAGAACACTGAAAACTAGTAAAGGTTTGGTTAGATATTAGTAACTAGTACAAACCACTGCATGCCCCTTCTTGAAGTCAAAATGGAAGTAGCAATATGCCAATTAAACACAATGGTGTAAGAATAAACAGAACGCTAATTATTGATTGATATGGGTGTGACCTGCATGTTATTTTGCTCGGTATAGGCTGGCAATGCTATCACCGAGCTACTGCGATCATGCTCGTCTTTTCTCTTCACTAGGCTGAATCGAAGAAAAAGGGAAGTAGCTGTAATCATGACTGAGAGCCTCAACACAAGCGTCATGAGGATCATGGACAGCAAATTCTGATTCCCCAGGAGTGGGGTCATTCCAACTCTCCAACCTTATGTCAAGACTGCATGAGAAATAGTTTAAAAAAAAAAGACTGCATGAGAAAAAAGATATATAAAACCAAATAACTATCCGTTTAAGCGTAGTAGCAGCAAAAATGTTAACGACATGATCATTGGTCATTGCGTGGGTGTATATGCAGTCCATCCGTTTCAAATTGTAAGCTATTTTAAAAATATTAAAAAGTTAAAGTATTTTAAGTTTAACCAAAATTATAGAGAGAATTATAAAGATTTATAACATCAAATTAATATATTATAAAAATATAATTAATAAAAAATATAATAATACTTAGTTAACATCTTAAATGTTATTATCTTATCGTATAAGTTTAATCAAACATGAAATGTTTTGACCCTCCAAAATTTTTAAAATAACTTATAATTTAGAACGAAGAGAGTATAATATACTCTCTTCGTTTTATTTTTAAGATAAATTTTTTAAGATTTTTAAAATAACTTATAATTTAGGACGGATGACCTAATATATAGGTTCGCAGTCCAACTACGAAGTCAGGCAACGGAATTGTAGTGATTAGAAGATGCTGTCATGTTTAATGCCATAAGGTAAGATGGTGGATACACTATTATACTAGCAGGTAACCCCGCGCATCGCGCGGGCAGCAGAACACATCATGTATGACAGAAAAACAATGGATGTAGAGAGTAGTGGGGTATAGTGTGATCTCTAACATGGAATTGCAATAAACCTGGGGAGGGAAGTGGCATAGTAGGATAAATCAGCAGATACCAATACAAATATGTACATGAACATGCCGTGGGGCTTTGAAGACCATCGGTCTATATTCGCAGGCTACATGGGAGGTCCTTTTCAGCAGAGACTATGGAACCAAAAATACGTTTCCAAGCAGCAGCAGAGGAGAAACAACAATTTTTCGTTGCCGTAAAGTGTGAATGAGTAATAAATACTGGTCATGATTGAAATCGGAGGCCCATGGTCAGATTAAGATGGAACTTGAAGATGTGAGAGGGACGGACAATCAGACGAAGCCTGGAGAGTTCGGTCGCTGAGGAGGCAGCTGGGGCCACCTCGGCGGGCGCCGGCGGCGTGCGCGCTGTAGGGCGGGGTTGGCGCCACGCCGTGCTGGCGGCGCGCGGCCGGGCAACGTCGTGCCATGTTGGCTGCCCGCGTGGGAAGTGGGGAAAGTGAAGGGGCCGTCGGGCTCCGCCTGCGCCGGCGCGCCGGCTGCAGTAGGCGCCGTCGCCAGGCGGCCGCTGCTGGCGCCTCGAGACTTCGAGAGGAAGGACAGAGCGAGGGAGGGGAGTTGGCCTATTTTTTTTTTTTTTTTATTGGGCCGAGCGGAGGAAGTAGGAAGCTTCTCGACTCGTACGTGGCGTCCATCCGACTCGTACGTGGCGTGGCCAGGCCAGAGCGCGGCCCGTTCCGCCAACTCCATCTCCAGGTCCGATTAGATTCTGTTTGGGCCGTGCTTTATTGTACTTTATTTCCTTTGTTTTAATGGGTTGGGTATTCCCTCAATCCCCTGAAAAAAAAAACATAGTATTCCCGCAACAAAAAAAAAAAACCCTCTTTAATCCCTCCGGTCCCTCTCGAATTGGAGATTATAACCGAATAAATCCTGAATGGTGCGAAGCTTATTATTCGATTAGCCATGACATCCTTATGAAGTAGAACCATAATATATATCTCTGGTTAGGTCGTCTTCATGTGGCAAATACCTATCTTTTTTTTTTTTGCCCTATCCACATATTTGGCCATTGATTGTTCTAGTCTTGCTGCTACATATTAAATTAAACCATACGCAGTTTTACGTATTGACATTTTTTATCCTTCGAAGCGTAACATAAAAGAGAAAACCACATTTTTGTAATCAAGGTCTAACACATCGCTATCATTACTATATAATTTGCTAAAAATGGAATGACATACTACTTTCTATTATTGAATTTGTGGGATTTTATACACATAACAGGTTGGCTGGCTGCACTCCTAGTACCAATTCACACTTTGAATTCTAGTTTAGAGAAGAGCATTACTCTATTTTCTATGCTTGCATTGTAGTTTTATTTCAACAATCTAGTGGTGAAAATCGTTTCTGAATTCGAGCCCGTCCGGCTGCTGGTAAAAGCAGTTGTTGATAGTTGTTTGCACAATGAATAGGGAAAAAATTGGCTGTTTGCGCAATCTAGCGGCGGCTGCAAAAACCATGTACCAAAAGAAGAATTATCGTGAAAAAGTGAAATATGAATCAATTGTTGGAGATGCGTTGAGTACCTTTTTCACGGAAAACATTTTATAAACTGAAGCTATCGCTACTCTCGTGCTTCTATATACGACCTTTCTCTCAGGTGACGGCCGTAGGATACATGGGAACCTATCGCTTTCAGGGGGGGAACCGCATGCCCCGCATGTACCAAATTATATATTGTCAACGCTTATGAATTGGGACTATGGGGGGTCGTGCAGCACCTAATATATAGTATTTCTCAATATATATACTCACATCACACGATGCGCCCAGTTCACTTCAAATTCGTTCAATCATAAGCATTACTCGGCACGATTATTCGAGTCTAAGCTGCAGAAGCGGCAGCCCATGTTGGCGTCATGTGCGGTTCTGTTCATGGTCAACTGCGCCGACGAGATCTCGATGCAAAGAAATTTACTTTACTCCGATCAGACCGGCCGCTAGCTGGCACGGCTAGCCGCTGGTGTATATCATTTTCATCTCCGTGCCGTGCCTCCGCGATCGCGTAGGTGAAGGACAACGAAGCCTGCTGCACGCGCGTCGTCGTCGTCTTCACCGGCTGGTGGCTTGGCCAGTGGTAAACTGTACGCCGTATTCATCTCATCTCACCTTCTATATATTGCCAGCAGGGTCGCAGTTCGATCATCAGTTTTTCTTGTAGGTATTAAACAGCTGGTGTATGTCAGAAGTGTCTCGTCTATGTCATCAGCTTAATTAAGCTTTACTTTGATTGTTTCACGCACGCAGAAATTATACTACAACAAGCTAGCAGGGCAAACGAGCTAGAAAAGACGATAAGCATGGAGGTGGAGGAAGTACCGTATCAGTTCCTGGAAGATATTACAGATGGTTTCTCTGATGATCGACAACTTGGTGCAGGAGCATTTGCAAAGGTTTACAGGGTAAGACGATCTCAACATATATATATATATACACTTTGTTTTCTTATTACGTACACCACTCCATTGCGCAATAAACATCGTCACACAGTCGTCACAACCAAATGGTAGCTATCTGATTGACGAGAGAGAGAGAGAGACTAACGGCAACGTCGATCCGCAATTCCGCACACTGTTTTCCTGAAAAAGTCTGATGGGCGCCTATTTTCTTTTTATTTTTAGTATAAAAACGACATTCATTGTTGACACTAGACCCCGCGAACACCTGAATATTGTAACAACTCACACCAAGCTGTGAACCCGCAGAATCTAATTAACCAGACCATCCTATTTTGATAAATGTATACCTTGCGAAGAGCCATGAAAGGTACGCAAGGATTTGGAGAGATCACGTCATCTACAAGGCCGCACCTACAAGGCCTCTACTCGTACGTTATGGAGACGAAGAGAGAACAAAAAATTCAAAGTGTCCAAAGTGGCGGCTAACTGCGGCGGATCCACTTCCCCCTGGCCGCAGCGCCCACAACAAGGCGGCGCCTTCACCTGGTCTGGATCACTACTGCACAAGTCTTAACCGTGGCGGGCGTTTTCGGTTTTCCGCGCGGGCAACGGCATCCGCCGTGGTGACAAGGTCATGGTTAATCGTGGCCTCGCCGCGGCGGGTGCCGTTACCCGCTACGGTTAATAGGTTTACCGCAGCAGGCAGCATAAACCGTCCGCTGCAGTATATTAACCGCAACGGTAAAGTGGCGGCTTATGCTGCCCGCTGCGGTAAACTGATTAACCGCAACAGGCAGCTTATGTTACCCACAGCGGTTAATAATTTTGGATTGAGAAAAATAAAAATGCAGCATTCAAAACATTTGCAGAATTTGAATTCAAATCATACACGAAACAAACAGATAGATACATGTATATATATATAATAATGCATCCATACATAACTTAGTTGTTCTCATCATCATCATCCGTACATTAAACCGACGAATCCGTTAAAAGTTACATATCATCTGATCAAAGTCTACGAACCAGTTGTAATCAGTCGGACGCATCAAGGTGTTCCATTTCCTAAGCCGCTCGTACTCGGGTAACAGTGCCAAGGGAGCATCGTGGTCGAAGAATTCTTCCCCTTCGATCATGCATTTCTCCGAGACGAACTTACAGATGTCTGCCTTGACTTGCTTGAAGGAGAGTTGGGTGCTCTGCATCTCTCCCTTATTTTTCACTCCTTCCTTGAGCTTCTTCTTGCTTTGGGTGTACCTTTTTCTTTCCCTCATGAACTCGCAGGTGTACAAGCCACATGCCTTCGATCCCGGATCTTGTTTGGCGCACTACACGATTGATACACAAGCATTAGAACACATGTGTGAAAAAAACGTTTGAACCTCTGGACACTCCAGATGCACCGCCACTCGCATCGACTCTTTCGCCTTGATGAATCCAGACCATGTAGTCCTCCACGAAACCATACCGAATTAAATGAGATTGCACCTCGTCGTCGTCCGTGAAGGCTGTCAGGTTCTTGCAGTGAGAACATGCACATATGGTTGTCCTCAGCTTCAATCCCTCACGGTGAGCTTTCGCAGCGGCAATAAACTTTCTCACTTCAGCGAGGTACCGCGGATCAAGCACTCTATTGATCCTGTACATCCATTCTGACCTCTCCATCATACCTGCGAACCATATGTACGCATCACAAGAAGAGAAGAATTAGAAAGAAATGTTGATTTACATCCAAAATCATAAAGAGAGAGAGAGCAATCACGAAAGAAAACAACTTTTATGCACCAATGATGAATCTAGATTCAAAAAGACACAAACTTTCTCTCTAACTTTCTCTCTCCTCAATGAATCTAGATCTAGATCTAGAGGGATCAAAAGTGAGGAAAATAGAGAGGAAAGAGGATGGGAGAGCCTTTATATACCTCCTATGGTGTCCTCCTCCCCCAAATCAAAGCACTAAACCTCAATCCAATGAATTGGTCAAATTTTAGGGCAAAACCTCCCCCTCCCCACGAATTTGGAAGAGGAAGCCTATGGGGAAGAAGAGGAGAGAGGCTGGCTGCTATTTATAGGCTGCAGCATTAACTGCAGCGGGCAACATAACACGCCCGCTGTGGTAAATCGCCATTAACCGCAGCGAGAAACATAACGTGCCCGCTGCGGTAAATCGATTAACCGCAGCGGGCGTGTTATGTTGCCCGCTACGATTAATGGTGATTTACCGTAGCGGGCTCATTATGTTGCCTGCTGCAGTTAACGCATTTTCAGCAGCGGGGGCCTCGGTGGCCGGCCGGCTCAGGCCGGCCACCGAATAACCGTGGCGGGCAACATTGGTGCCCACCATGGGGAACAAAAATGCGACGTTGCGCAAAATCAAATGTGTAGTATTGGAGGTGGGGGACACCTAAGCCAGGGTCGGCGAGGCCCGCCACGGCATTCCTCCATTCACCGAGCTAGAGTCGACGTACCTTCAGGCTACTCGTCGTGCTGCTTCACCCAGGTTGACAGGATGGGGAGCGCTCGTGGCATCCTCGGCTACTGGGACTCAGGACGCAACCTCCTTAGCCGCCCCAGCTCATCCCAAGCGCCAGTAGCGGCACCGATGCCACGTACCCCCCGGCCGCTCGACGCATAACAGGGGCCGTGGAGCTCAGAACTGGTGGCGGCGAGGCCGAATCCATCATCACCACGGGTGCCGGCGCGTGCCTAGCTCAGTCCAAGCGCTGTGGGTAGCGTTGCCGCCACAAGAGGGCAAGGGTGGGTGCGACCGAGGCCTACACGAGGGAGATGCCACCACCGACTACGGAACGGATCCTAGCCCACTGGCAGCTAGGTCCATGACGTCAAACAACGCCACCAAACGCGGACGGGTGGCAGTGCATACTTCCTCACCGACTGGAGAAGGAGACAAGGCCGGCCAGGGCAGCGGCCAAGCGGTGTTGTGTAGGGAGACCTTAGGTTGATGACCAGCCGAGGTGTTTCCATAGGGAGGTTGAGGATTGGTGCCTCAACTGCCTTGCGCCTAGCCACCGGGTCGCTACTTGCAATCGGCCGCCACGCTGCTTCAATTGTCATCAGCCAACCACCTTGCCCACGAATGCAACCGGCCATGTGCGTCTACGGTCAATGGCCACCCGGCAGCCAGGAACAATGGGCGCTCCATCAAGCAGCGGCGTGGCCAAAGCCTCGGGATGCTTCTAGGGTCGGACGTGCAGACTCCGCCTCCACCTCCACCTGGAGCGTCGGAGGGCGCGCTAGGGAGGCCACCTTCGCCACCATCGTCCACCAAAAATGAAGTGTTGAGCCTACAGTTCCTCATCGTTGTCTTGTCCCGTGGTGGCTTGGCGGACGTCCTAATCCATCATGCATGGGAGGCCATCGCTGCCGCAGCAGGGCTGCAACCGAGGGAGCCCCCAGAGAACTTTATTGTTCTCTACAGATCCCAGGCGGTCATGGACTGGATGCACCCTGATGTGGCAGTTTCTGGCACTGCCAGGACACATGCAGCCAAAGCGGGCACCAGGCGTCTAAAGAAGAGGAAGACCGCTAGTGGCGCTCCTGTTCGCCAGGTCTGGAGACCGCGGATACCCCTTCCGGCCCAACCGGAGACTCAACCTTGAAATCCACAGGCCAGCAATCACACAGAAGCAACTGCGAAGGAGTCAGGCACAGCCGTGGGATCCAACTAGCTGCGTAGGCCTTGTTCGCCCGATTCAGCCGACAGCCTAGATTCGCAACAGGGGAACGCCAACGATGCCTTTGGCCAACGGGGAAATGGGCCTATATAGATAGACGAGGAGAGCTTGGCCCAGCCGCTTTGTTCTAGGAGAGAGGTGTTGTGGGGTGCAATCCTCGAGGGGCCTCTGCCGGCTCTCATGGTAAGCGACCTTGGGACGCAGGATCTTGAAGCTATGGCTCCGGCCTCGCTCTCGCGGGGAGCGCAGAACCAAGCTCCGCATGAATCCCCAGGATGGACCGATGTGTCACCAACTGTGCCGCCAGGCTTCTCACCGTGACCACTGCAGGCGCCCCCTGCTCATGAGCCCGCATCGGCACTGGCCCTGCTGGCTGACCATTGGGGCCTAGAAGTCATAGTAAAGGAGTCCAGCCACATCGCCGCAGAATCCACTATGATAGGGGACAACCCACGGCCATGACAGGCAGATTTGGTTGGGTTGGCCACAGTCACAGACACCATGGTTGCATGCGAATAAGGGCGGGACATGCCGTGAGCGCCGACGTCGAGGAAGCACTACAAGGGTGAGGAAACTGCAGCAACAGTGCCTGGTGCAGCGGTAGAGGACACGTCCAAGGAGGCCTTCTTCAACACCTCGCCAGCAGTCAACGTTGCGCCAAACGCCCATGTGCTGACCACGGATGACGACAATGGTTGTCACTCGTCCCCACACTCTTTCAGTGGTAGGCTGAAGAGGTTCACTGGCCAGCGGGTGCTCAAGAAGGTCACCCCGCCGTTGCTGCAAACCAGGGTCTTCTCTCCCACGAGTGAGCTACGTTAAGGAGCACGTGCATAGCGACGCGGCCATTAGCCAAGATCCCGGTGGCAAAACATGTGAAGATGCTCGTCATACAGCGGCTCGGCCAACTACAGGGGAAGCCAATAGAGGAGGCCAAGCAAGAATACGAGGAAATGTTCGTCGGCAACCTTGGACCGTCAGACACGGAGGCACTGCGGGAGCTCTTCCCCGACCTCAACCACCCACGGCGGTCTCGGATGTTCCGCGGGCGCTGCCATTGAGTGCCAGCCTTCGAACGTTGTATCCGTAATGGATAATACAACGATGCATACCGCCAACGAGGGGGTTGAAGCCGGGCCATGCATAATAAGTTGTCTAGTGCGTGCGTAGTCCGCTTAGGGCATATTCGTGCAGGAGGCTGCGCTTCATATAATATCTTGTCCTCCCAAACTGCGCTACGGCGCCATTGTAAAAACTTTTCTTCTTAAATACAATGATGCACAAGTCTTTTACATATTTGAGAAAAAAATGTCTAATAGATTTTATGGTTTTGAGATAATAAAAAAAGGCGCTAAAAATGAGAGAGTGAGGGAAGGAGAGAAGGGTCTACGCCGCGAACGCGAGACGCGTTGTGTTAAATGAATTTGATGGGTTTTTCGGGTCTAGGTCGATTTCCTTGTTTCACTGATGGCCATGCCTTCCACCACTGCAATTGTACTGTCACTATCGGGTTTTTAATATAAAATTGTAAACCGAACCTAATCTTATTTTTTTCCTTGCAAATCAGCTAGCAGTGATAACTTATTGCTGTTTTTTTTAAAAAAACAAGTAGTGATTTAGGTCAGCAGGGGTAATCACACTTGCATGTGTAGCATCGAGTATATAATATCTACCTAGTCCATAAAATCTTCTTGCCCATGATGGTCGATTAGTACAAGGATGCTAGGCAATGGTGTGAAGGCATCTGCCATGCTAGGGAACTGGTAAGATTATAATATTGCGGTGCTGAATAATGAAGTTGCAACGCCTGAAAGAATGCAGCATGATATGTACTTGTATCCATGATATGTACTGCGTATGCACCTACCACCTGTCAGATTCTATTTGGTATTGTCCAGTATTTCAGTACCACTGATCTTCCTTTAGACGGCTCTATGAGCCATTTGTTGCGAAATTGCCTAACCTCCAGCACAACAGTGGTTGAAGCTTATTGTATATGTACAATTTTAATGTAGTAAACTGAAAGATTCTACTGGGATTTGTTTTTAAAAAATAAATATCAATAAATATGAGTATATTTCGCATCAGTTTTAAAATGTTGAGTGTTCAGAAAAAAGCTGAATGCTCGATGTGCTACTTTCTTCTAAGCCTGGTCATACTACTCTAGCATTGGGGTCAAGACATTGGCGTTACGCATGCCCTGACAATTATTTAAACCGAAGTCTTTTCTCAAATACACACGAGATTAAGAAGACAGAGAGTATATATTACAAGGACGCCAATCACCGGCCACGTTAGTGAGCCCTGCGTTCCAAATTATAAGTCATTCCAAGGTTCTTGGAGAATCAAACCATTTAAAGTTTAACCAAATTTATAGAGAAAACTAAAAAGATTTGTGACATTAGATAGGTATACTATAAAAATATATTTAGTAAAGAATCTAATGATATTTAGTTGATATCATAAATGTTATTACATTATTATATAAATTTGATCAAATTTGAGATGCTTTGACTCTCCAAGATTCTTAGAATGACTTACAATTTGAGACAAAAGGAGTATTACATCTGTGCCAAGGCTCCAAGCCCGCTTGCGCCAGCACCGATCCATAGACCGACTTCAGCTTTTATGATTTGGAGAAGCTCGTTCACAGTTGATGTGTAATCTCGAAAGCACCTTGTATTGTGTTCCCTCCATATTTGCCAAGATACCAACACGAACAAGGAGTCCAAGGCCGAGCGTTGCTCGACATCATAGAGAGACATAATCGGCGCTACTAATTAATGCAGGGTTGTTGTTGTTGCTGGTTGTGGGACTTGCCGCCCGAGTGCCTGCAAGATGTAGAACCAGACCTCTGGTGAATGGGCAATCTGCGAGGATGTGTTCAATGGTTTCAGGTCCTTGATCGTAGAGAAAGCAAAGCTCCCTGGCTCTAGCCCATGCCTCTCTCTTCTGTCGCCCGTCAAGGTAGCCAAAGGAAGATTTTGATCTAAGGGGGAGAGCACGTTTTCCAGATCAGCTTGTGACTGAGGAACAGTGTGGAGACTACTTTGCAGAGTAAGCTCCATTCTGAGTCCAGCGCCAAATGGTTCGGCTTGGTTGGTTAGTTAGTTGAATGTTGTCCATTATGTCCCATGGAGTTCAACAATTGCCTACATTGACAGCCCCCGGTTATGCTCCGAATCCAAGACCTGTTTGTCAATCCTTCTTGCACCGATTGCCTTCTACGTGTTCTTCTTGACTGTAACACCCCAACCCATTAGAAGCCCGTAGTAGTTATGAAGTTGGCCCATATAGCCCAAGTGGCTCATGTGTGCTACTGCTTGGTGGGTTCAGTACCACCTTGGAAGTATAGGAGGGTGAGGGTCAACTTATAATCTTTGTTGTTCCAAACATAACACCTCCATGTTAAATCTTTTACACAAAGTGAGGACAAAAGTGTAAGAGAGGTGCTACGCGTATGGAGGCATCACTGGTGCTGATCTCCTTTCTTGCCCACCATTTATCGGAAGTGGGTTCTGGGTATTGGTCTTGTGCTTAGGGGCACTCGCCACAGCCGAGCAGGAGACGGTGTCGTGGCCTATTGCCTCCACCATTTATCAGAAGTGGGTTCTAGGTATTGGTCTTGTGCTTAGGGGCACTTGCCACAGCTGAGAATATGCTACTGGATCCATATTCTACAATATGAATTTATTAGTTACCCTTAAGTAATAATAGCAAAAATGCCCGTGCGTTGCAACAGAAGGAAAAAGTTATCAAACATTATTAGAAAGCAAGGGCAGGATGTTACATATGTATTATGTATTTATGTTTTACCCGTTCTATAAACTTTGAACGCTATAATTATCTTGTGATGACCATATGACGTGCACCGTGCGCCTTGTGAGTGTCGAATGGCGTTTGTCATTGTTGTAGATGCGTAGTCCTCCACGAGGACGTCTGGACTCGTCTTTTCTATGTGCGATGGTGTTGTCGATGTAGATGTGGAGCCGTTAAGGATGGCGTCCAGGCTCGCTTCCTTGATGCGGCGGCATCATTGGCGTAGGTCATAGGAGCCATTACCAATGGCCTCCATGGTTGTCCCAACATCGCCCGCTGCGATGATGTTTTCAGTGTAGGTGGGGCCCCTATATTTTGTATTGGCCCCACCAATTGAGTATGCATTCGGTACCTTTGGATACTTCCTCCTTAATTTGGTACCTCTTGGTACATACCTCTAGTTTTTATCTCTCCTCCCCAAGCGTCCTAATTTTTCTAACAATAACAAAATTTTCCCATATCTTTATCAGGGGGTGACTAGAAATGGAAATGAAGTTGCTGTGAAGATTCTTAAAGAAAACTCCGCACCTGCCAACCATCAGTTCCAGAATGAGTTTCATCACCTGAGGATGCTCAAGCATCCAAATATTGTACAAGTTCTTGGCTTTTGCTACGAAACCAAGAAAACACCTATGCAATTAGATGATGGGAAGACAGTGCATGTTGACATGACATATAGAGCACTATGCTTCGAGTATTTGCAAAATGGGACCCTTCGAAAGCACATTTCTGGTATGCTTGTGCACACTTTTAGTATGTCAAAGAAAAAATGTTCTGCACACAGAAGATTGATTGCCCACATTCATATCCCTTGTAATTCGTTTTCTATTGCAGATGAGTCTGGCGAGTTGGACTGGCACACACGGTACAATATTATTAAAGGGATTTGTGATGGTTTACAATATATCCATGAAAAACTAGGAGAACATCTTTACCATTTAGACCTAAAACCTGACAACATATTGCTTGATAAGGACATGGTGCCAAAAATTACAGATTTTGGTACGTCCAAGATATTTCCCAAAGAAGTAACTGTGACCACACATCCTGTTGATAAAGAACTAAAGGGTACCACAACATGTGTAGGGACACAGTAAGTTGATTGCCTCATGTCAGCATTCTTTTTTCTTTTTAGTCTACCTAATTAATGTGCGTATTACAAAATTCATTGTATGTGATGCAATGCAGTGGCTATCAACCACCAGAGCACATCGAGAGAGGTGAAATCTCGGAAAAGTTTGACATATTCAGCTTGGGTGTCGTGATGACACAGATAATTTCAGGATATAATGACCGCTTCAAATGGACAAAAATGCCTCCTGATGAATTTATTAATCTAGTGAGAAACGATATTTCTCTTGGGCTACAATTCTTGATTCTAATACTATGTCACATTTACCATTTCATTATCGTATCACCAACCTTTAGTGTTCGTTTTTTCAGGAAAGAGAAAACTGGAGGAATAGGTTGAAGGCAACATGGCGTGGTTCCTCGTTAGAAGCATATTGCAACCAAGTAGAGATATGCACTAAAATTGCACTCAGCTGCATGGAATATGCTAGCCATGGAAGGCCCAGCATTAAGGATATTATTCATAGGCTAAAGCAGTCAGAAATTAAGATTGCCAAGGTAATTAATATCATTATTTGTTTTTTGGCACAAAAAGGTTTTTTTTTGGAAAAGAGGTGTGCAGAGGCACTACAAAATGACACCCCTTTTGCAACGCATATATGTATTGCTAAAAGTCCATATATGCGTTGCTAAGGTCTATACTAACGTATAATTATGTGTTGCTAAAAGTGGCGTTGCAAGGGTATATTGCAATACTTACTTATGCGTTGGTAACAATTGTATATAAGTGTTGCAAAGTAGCAATGGATATTATGAGCTTTTTGCAACACTTATTTATGCGTAGCTAGGAATAATGAATCATTTGACGAAAATTGATATTGAAAATTATTTTAATTTGGAACACAATTAAAAAATTAGAGATCATCTCACACATGAGAAATAGAAACACATCCATATATTAAGCAGCAATGGTTGCATTACAATACGTGCCATCAGAAAATCCTCCATTACAATGAGTGCCAACTAAAAATTTCAAGGCATACTTTTTTGTCCACAACATTCATATGGAAAAAAATCAAAACAAAAAGAAGCCATATCTACAATGCCACCAACGTTCCATTCATCATGAGTTCCCATTTCATCAATCCTGAAAGGAAAAAAATCTGGGACGGAAGGATTCGAACCTCCGAGTAACGGGACCAAAACCCGCTGCCTTACCACTTGGCCACGCCCCATGTCATTTCGTTTTATGAGACACTAATAAACACTATTATTTTTATATATTATTCGTCAATCCCACTTCAATTACCTAAAAAATGAGGGGCATTTTCTTGCTAGGATTCTAGACATGCAGATAATATAGAATCCAAAAAATGCATTGATCATTACATGGAATTCTATTAAGATATTATATGAAAGTCGAATTTCTTCCATTCTCATTTGAGAATGCGAATACAAGGAGGTATTTTGTGTTTGGGAAAGTCCGAAGAAAAAAGAAAAATCACGAGTAGGACCGACGAAGTAAGTAAGCCCTTCCTCTGAAAAGGATGAAGTCAATAGCGATCCTGAAGCTGAAACAAGAAAGTATTTTTATCCAAAGATCAAAATAAAATGCTTTCCTGGAGAGCTCATGATTGGTCCTGTCCTGATCTCCTGAGAGTATCCCTTTTTTTTTTTTACATCTTTTGACTCTGCCTTCTATGGCTTTCTTGCCAGGAGGGAGGTAAGGGAAGAAGTAACCATGTATGCGGGTATTTGACCAAATAGGATCGTCCAGTTCCTATAGAACCTATCACTAAAATACCCGATAGGGCTAAGCGGAACGAAAAGGGTTTTCCATGAGATGGTAAATGAAAACGATTAGCCCCACACGAGGTTTGGGAATAAGTGATTGTCTGATAATGAGCAAGGAATATACGTCTTTCTGCTAAAGAGGATCTATTAAACTCATAATTCATTAGATCCTTGTTAGCAATGTCAACTAGGTATCATAAGTAAATGGATCTCGGTTGTTCAATCCTTTGATAACCAAGGTCATTCTTTGCTAAAGAGAAATGATCACTATGGGTCAGACTCAATAGAATTGGATCCATTCCAAATAGCGAGAATTAGGATTCTTGATCCCTCTCAATCTCTCTTTCAATTCGATCTCATAAATATGAGTTAGAAATAACAAAAAGAAAAAAGATACAAAGATATCCGTTTCGGGTTAAAATATATCCTTTACTTCCATTTTTTATATTTGCAATTTGGACATTTCCGTGGGTACTTTTTTTACTTTATTAGAAATTAGTTTTTACTTTATTAGAAATTAGAAAGAAAAGCTTCTTTTTCGAAAGATTACCCCTGTCTTTGTTTATGCTTCGGATTGGAACAAATGACTCTAATTCGCCCACGCCTGCGAATCAGTCGACATTTTGTACAAATTTTACGAACGGAAGCTCTTATTTTCATATATAGGTATTCCTTTCTTAAACTATGAATCTATTCTTTTGGAAAAAATAAGTCTCTTCACTTAAATTCTGAAACTTAGAAGTTATTACCCCAGAAAAACCTAATCCTTTGAATCTTTGGTATCCTTCAAATCTTCAGTATCCTTCGAGTCTTCGGTACGCTTCGAATCCTTATGGGGAAGTCTATAAATTATACGACCTTTGCTGGAATCATAATGACTTACTTCAATTTTGACCCTATCCCCCATCAGTATTCGTATAGAGCTAGACCGGATCCTTCCTGTTGTTTGAAGAGATGACTGACGTAAAAAGCCTTTTAGCCTCTTTTTGAAAGCTTCTTCCATAAAGTTACTGAAAGTCCCCGGGCTAGACTAGTTTTTCTTCTTCTCCATACTCAAGAACGCGAAATCAAAAGATAGTTAGCCTTTTCAGCCGAGCCTTTAGTAGCAAACTCTGTCTATATTTTAAGCCAGCAGTCTATCTTTCCTTTCAGGAGTTGTCCCGGAGAAGAAAGCTTCCCTCGAAGTGATGAAGTTCCCCCCGCTCTCGAATCTCAATTCGTAGTTGGCCTGAAGCTTAGTCTCAATAAGAATGTGTTAAAGGTACGTAATCACTATAGCGAAACTATTGGCATGGAATGAAGAGTTTGAGGTTGGCGGTGCGGCTCTTGATCCACTATACTATTCTCATAGTAGAAAGATGAGTTATATATCTTGACTGCTAGTTCGATGTAATGATCTGTCTATCTCTGCCGCGCCTCCTCTCGTTGAGAACAAAAGATGTAGTTTCTTTCCTCAGATTATTAGCCTGGAGTTCGCCACCAGCAGTATAGCCAACCCTACCCTATCACGTCAATCCCACAAGCCTCTTATCCATTCCCGTTCGATCGTGGTGGGGGAGTAAGTCAAAATAGAAAAAAACTCACATTAGGTTTAGGGATAATCAGGCTCGAACTGATGACTTCCACCACGTCAAGGTGACACTCTACCGCTGAGTTATATCCCTTCCCCGTCCCATCGAGAAAGAGAATTAACGAATCCTAAGGCAAAGGGGCGAGAAACGCAAGGCCAGGCCACTCTTCCTCCGGGCTTTCTTTCCGCACTATTATGGACAGTCAAATAATGGGAAAAATTGGATTCAATTGTCAACCGGTCCTATCGAAAATAGGATTGACTATGGATTCGAGCCATAGCACATGGTTTCATAAAATCTGTACGATTTTCCCGATCTAAATCGAGTGGGTTTCCATGAAGAAGATCTTGTTCAGCATGTTCTATTCGATACTGGTAGGAGAAGAACCCGACTCGGTATTCTTAAAAAAAGAGGGGAAGCAGAACCAAGTCAAGATGATAGCACACGCATACATGGTTACTTCTTCCCTTACCTCCCTCCTAGCAAGAAAGCCATAGAAGGCAGAGTCAAAAGATGTAAAAAAAAAAGGGATACTCTCAGGAGATCAGGACAGGACCAATCATGAGCTCTCCAGGAAAGAATTTTATTTTGATCTTTGGATAAAAATACTTTCTTGTTTCAGCTTCAGGATCGCTATTGACTTCATCCTTTTCAGAGGAAGGGCTTACTTACTTCGTCGGTCCTACTCGTGATTGATTTGCCAGCGTAAATGGATTGAATGATCGAAGCATGCATGGGAGCCCATCGATACTATTTGTATTTTTACTGTTGAGTACAGGGAATTCCATCCTAGAAACATAGCAGATAACAATATAGTTTACTGTTCCATTCTGATATGAAGGAAGGTGCGGCTTAAGCAGATAGGTAGGTGAAAAGAATGGGTGAACCCGACCACTGTTGGGCAAATGAGTACGAGCTGTCTAGCTGTGGACAAGAAAGGGGTACTTCGAGGAGCATGAATACAGCTGGCTGTGCTCTTGTAGTCATACCCTCGGTAAGAAGATCCTACCCAAGTACCTTTGGCCATTGAAGAATGAGTCGAGCAGTCGTCCGCATAGCCTACCCTGGGATTGAGCTTATGAGTAAGGAAGAGACGAATGGTTGCGTATCCTAATCTAGTAGCAGGATCGACAGTGAAAGTCCTTTTTCACCCAAGCAAAAGACGGACCCACCAAAGCACGAAAGCCAGTTAGAAAATGGATTCCTATTTGAAGAGTGCCTAACCGCATGGATAAGCTCACATTAACCCGTCAATTTTGGATCCAATTCGGGATTTTTCTTGGGAAGTTTCGGGAAGAAATTGGAATGGAATAATATCGATTCATACAGAGGAAAAAGTTCTCTATTGATGCAAACGCTGTACCTAGAGGATAGGGATAGAGGAAGAGGGAAAAATCGAAATGAAATAAATAAAGAATAAAGCCAAAAAAATAAGTCGAAGATAGAAGAGCCAGAAATCGAATTGAAACCTTGGTCTATAGGACTGTCTTGCTTGCCAGTTAGGGGAGTTGTTTCGTGTCTTGTGGTGAGGGGCTATTGGTGTATTTCAAGAGTAACCAACCAGAATAGAAAAGGATGAAGCGAACCTTGAGAGGAAAGCTTGCCGCCTAGACAACAGAGTTTAGAAAGAGAACCAATCAAGCGAAGAACAGCGGATTCAAGAAATAGCATATCCATAGAAAGCAGAAGAAGAAGATGCGAATGCGAATAGTAGGAATAACTATCATAGGAGAGTTCCTCGTTTCGTTTCTATGGCGTATTCCTTTTAGTACAGCCAGTTTGAACTATCTTCTAATGGATCTCCTTAGCGATGAACCCCATGCTTGCTTTAAGCTCTATTTCGCTTAGTGAATTGAATGCTTTCCTTGTATAGCTCAGTTGGTAGAGCATTGGGCTTTTAACCTAATGGTCGCAGGTTCAAGTCCTGCTATACCAAAAAAAAACCACTCTTGTATTCGTAAGGATGCATTTCTTAGGGACAAAGACCCTAATCAATGCATCCATTTAGGTCAGAATTCTCTATACCATAACTCCTCTTTTCCCTACTGAGATAGATTTCAGGAGTACCCTGGCCGATGAAGGAGTCTACTTTCTTGCTTACCTACCCGAGTCGGCAACTTCCTTTGATGAGTCCCTCCTTTTTGGCCTATCGAGTTTCGCTAAGACCTCTTTTACTTATTACGCCTTAACCTACCTGGTACTAGGACTCATTGTGGAAATCCCATAGGCCTATCCTCCTTGGGCTTATCCCCTAACTACTTCCACGGAGCCATATTCAAGGTGGTTGACCTACTTCCTTGGGTTGGAATCCTCCGTTTTGGAATACTTTACCTCATCCGTCCTGTGACCTATCCTCAGCCTCAGTCGTAGCCTGATCCACTCTCTTTTTCCCAGCAAGTGAATGCGAGTCCAGTTCACCCTCGGCCTCGAAAACCTGTGAAGTACGAGGAAAGAGTAGGGATCGAGTGTGAGTTCCGATCCTCTCTTCCCAGGCAAGAATGAAATTGGACGGTCTCAGCCCAGAAAGTGAAAAGAACAAGATCTAGAAAGAATTCTACTAGCTGAACGAGCCTCTGAGCGCTTGAACTCACGGAATTTTGGTTGGATACTCTTTCTCTTTTCAGGGCGGAGTGCTTCCTTTTCTATCTCAATTTCCTTCAAATCCATCTCCACTGTGTTAGCCGTATTGATCAACTGCTTGAGAGTTGGGCAGTTGCGGGCTACGAGAACACTTCTGATAGGTTGGGTAAAACCCTTCATGATGACCCTTAGGAGTAGGTAACCCGTTCGCTATCCTTGTTTCTATTGCATTCTATCTCATCGTATCACATTCTGTTCTACGATTCCACTTCGACAAAAGGAAAGAGCATACCCAAGTTCAATAGCTTTACGTCCGCTATTCCGATCATGATTTTCCTACCCTCAGGGAGAAAGTAAAGGTCCTTCCCCCTTTGGAAGGCTGTGGGCGAGGAGGGATTCGAACCCCCGACACCGTGGTTCGTAGCCACGTGCTCTAATCCTCTGAGCTACAGGCCCACCCCGTCTCCACTGGATCTCTTCCCGGGGATACCCCCCAAAAGGAACCTTCTTCTCCTCAGCCATTTCATTTCGGGTTAAGAAGATGGGAAAGCGCCTTTCTCTCTATAAGAACAGTGCGTTCTGAGGTGTGAAGTGGGAGAGAGGGGATGATTGAGGTTTTGAATAAGACGACAAGTCGAAGTTGGAGATTATCCTCTTCTTGCAGGAGATCCTGCGGGAAAAGTGTTGCTAAATTTCTCCCTTCGTCCATTTCATATGCGACTGCAGGTCGAACCGAAACAAAATACTTTTCCTTGCTTTTGAGAATTTTTTTCCGTTGAACATAAACCCAATTTTTCCTTTTTTTTGATTCCTTAGAAAACTACAGTAACTATACAAGCATTTGGGAATACACAGCTGGACAACATTCATGCTATATCCTTATAAGCTACGAATTAAGGAAAGTAGAATGCAAAATTTAAAAAAAGCGAGCTTATATTCTAGCAGAATGACGACGTACTCAGGTGACCTTGCTAGGAACACTACTGTGATGTTCTTAGATCTTATTCTGCATTGACAATTTGGAAGACTCTGTCATCGCCCTGAATCTGTATTACAGTAACAAACATCTAAAGTTCATATATTTGAATCAGAACGACCATATGCACAAGAGAGAAATAGTACCCAAACATTAAAGCTGTAGTTGTGTGAAGTATATATGTAAGCTGGGAGGTCAACAGATCCATAGGGTTTTTCTGCTCCTGATCATTTTCGTAAAGTTTAGAATACATAATGCATCTTCGTGAGTTACTCTCTGCTACAGAAAAGTTATTTTATGCCTGCATTATTAAAAAAATATGGTGTTGTCGAATCACAAATGGTTATACACAAACATATGAAACTGAATAAATCAAAACTGCAATTGATGACGATGGCAGAATGGAGTGGAACAGCAGAATGTCTATAGTCCAATGAAAATACCTCGGGATTCCCGTGCTTGGGGCATCTCCATTGGATGTGATCACAGACAAGCAGCAGTGGGCATTTAGGAGGTGTTGATGCTCGTACAGAAGGGAGAGAACACTAACCTTTGTCAGGTCCTATCGCCGCCTGCAACATGATCGAAAAACTGTATCAGTCTCAACATAATTAAGAATTGTTAAATGCAGAACCCAGGCCATGTGAGGGATTAGAAAGAAATATTATGTTGCCCCTCTAAATCAACACTGCTGGGCGAACAACCAATAACTGACTGCATTGATCCCCTTTGCAACTCCATCCTGACAAAAAATTGAATCACATATGAAACATAACCAATATTAACAAAATTAATTAAAACAATGGTCAGAGCGAATTTAGGATACGGGAGTCATCTAAATCACATATGTAAATGTAACAATTCATGAACCATCAGTATAGAAAATAGTAGATTCTCGAAGTAGGAAAATTATAGAATTAAATCCAATAAATAAGAGATTTACTCAATTTCTTTCAACCCGGAACGTTCAGTGGTGATTGGGGATCGGTCCTGGGCATCAGAAAATAGAGATTGGGGATCGGACCTACACATCAAAAGAGTGCTGGAAACCTAGAGTCCAGAGGATTGGGGATTGAACATGGACATCAGAAAAAAAGATGTGATTGGGAATCCAACCTAAACAACAGAAGACATAGGTGATTGAGGATCCGAACCTGACATCAGAAGAGAGACGTGATTGGGATCCGAGACGGATTGGTTGAGCCCTCCATCTGCGGTTGGCCAGCGTCAATGTCGTCGCATCACCGGAGAAAGCGGCGTACTGGATCATGGGCACACCTACGCTCGCCGCCGAAACGACCCGTGAGGATGCAGAACTCACGATGTTGCAGCCTCCATCTCGCTGGACCACGCCTCTGCCCTGCCGCACCGCGTTGTCCACCCAAGTGCTCAGCGCTGATCTCCATGGCTGCCTCTCCAAGCGCTTGATGGAGATTAGATGCAGTTAGATGTAGAAGAAAGAAAAGGAGGCGGAGACGAGATCACGAGAAGTTTGGAAACTGATGGTGGTTTATGGCCAGAGGGCCAACCCGTCGCGTGCGAAATGGAGAGATGGGGTGCGGGCTGGCCCTGTATCGCTGCGACACATCTTTAGTAGCGTTGCTACACATCCGTTTCAATATGGGGGTTTGTTTTGTAGTGAGGTTCGGATCTTTTGGTCAGGAAGACATCACATTTCACTACAATTTTTTATCATATGTACATTTTCCAGTTTATTACAAATTGTTGTCCAACTGTATTGATCCCTCTAGGATTCAAGAGTTTAATAATAAATAGTAGTCTTCTATCCTCCAAAAATGACAAACATGTGTTTTTTTAGCTAGGCTTCCAACTCAAGACCTCCTCCTTGTATGACCCCTTCTAATCATCCCACCGTAAAATAATTGTTGTTGACGTCAATAGGATGATAGCCTTTCCTTTTGAATCTTACAAGAATGATTTCAGGCCTTTCACAGAAGGAACCACCTACCCATAGAAAAATGACATTTTTAGAGGTGGTTCCTTGTTGTAATCCACTTGTGCATGTCTTCGGAAATTATGTTTTTTAGGGAAGTTTAGTTAAGTTGAGTGTAGCAATGGAATTTTAATTTGTGGTGGGATATAATATGCCCATCCCTTGCTTTGATAAACTTTATAAAACTTTACAAACTTTTCTTATACATGTTTGGAATCTATGTCAGTGTGCGAAACTCCAAGTGAAAGATGAAAAAATAGAGTGTACATTCCAAATGTGCATGCCAGAAGGAGTTTGCAAACATTTTATTGATTTTACTACATATGGGTATGGAAATGATAGACCCCTCCATAAGATTTCATTGTGAAATCAAACATAATTAATTTAAAAATATCAAAAGTACAAAAACTACTATCCAAATGGTTTTGCCAATTATATTTTTATTATCAGTTTTATTACAACTGATGGGTTAAAGCCATAGAGCAACTGCCGACAGTCAAAAGGTTCTGACATACGAAGAAAAATGTCTTGGGCCCACCTCAGCCCTCTCTCTCTCTCTCTCCCCCTCACCTGCCGCGCTTTCCATTCACATGTTCCCGATACAATAGACAAACACCGCTCCTCTCGCTGACCCCCTCTCCATGCCCGCAGATTAACGCTGTGCCCATCAGGGACAGGTGGATCGAGGCTACGCGTGCTCCCTCCCTCCCCCTCCGACAGACAAGGGAACGGACAGCGGGTCAGCAGCAGCAGCCCCTAGCGATCCAGGCATTTTTTTTAATTGGTTTTCGCTGCTGGTTTGAAACGGGGGTGATGAAGTCGCACATCACCACCAAAGCATGAAATCTGCAGTGAAAATGGGTTACGAACCGCCAGTTACGAGGATTTAGTAGTAGCGAAATATTTCAGAGAATTTCACATATGGATATGGATTACATAAGGAACCATCACTAAAAATACCACTTCCAAAGGGTTTTTTATGTGAACCACCTCTGAAAATCAAGGCATTTCAAGAAGTGGTATATATAAGAAATTAAACCGTGTGGGCTGTCTGAAAATATGTTTTCAGGTCATCACGTGTGGTTTAAAGCTACAGGATCCCTGTAAGCAGGTTGCCAATGGTTTAAAATCGGCATGTAGAAAGATTATTCAGATGGTAGAACGGTCAACTCTATTGTTACATACAATTTGTTTTACCTGCAATTGAAATCCAGATTATTCATGCATACCTAAATGTTTTTTATGAGGATTGTTAGTTATATGTTTATATGTATCCACATCGATGTGTTTTTTAATGAGTATCAGACAAAACAGAATCTTCAATTCATTCTTTGATATAACTTGATTTTTTTATAACCCGGGATCTTCCCCATTTCCATTACTAGAACAAAAATATGACTTGATATCATATTCTCTGTTTTTTTATCACATCCATTACTATTAACCTGCAATTTTTCACTCTACCCTAAATCACAGAGCACACCCCTCCAAGTCGAGCCACTCCAGCTTCAGTTCCCTTTTGAGCAAGAAAATTTGATGATGTCATGCTCGCTGAAGCTAACCAATCACACCGATAAAAAAGTTGTCTTCAGGCTTGTGAACGAGAATCCAAAGTACTTCTTGTGCCCCCTCTTTGGCGTTGTGCATTCAAGGTATACAGACACTCTTACTGTGACCAGTCGGGTGGAGCGCTCACCCCTCCGGTGTTTCTTAAAACAAACTATGACCAGTCGTGGCAAGCTGCTGGAACCACAAGAGAAAGAAGAAGAGTACTTCACCCTGGAGAGCATCATAGCCAACGATCATGAAATTGGGAATGCAATATCTTATAATGTGGATGGCTATAATCGCTTCTTTGTGAAAGCAAAAAAAAGCGGCCGTGAGATGCATCAGGTCAAATTGACTATTCTTGGCCGACGAACAGTGCTAGAGAAGGCAACAACTAAGGTGTGCTCCCTATGTATTTAACTATATCAGTTGTTACAGTATTGATCTGGATTTCAGGGATTGATAATTTCAGAATGATAGGATATATGTTTTTTTTGTCTTACTGAAACTTGCTAACAGCCTAATATAGGCACATGAAACATGATTCATTATTTAATTAAAACATGATTTATTTGACCAAACAACTATACTCACACGATAATTAACTTTGTTGTGTTATGCATGTGTATAGTTGAGAACCAAACAGTAGCTTGTGTGGTAGTGGAGATAGCCGCTACACACCTGAGATCTAACCATATAGGTTTGATTCCTTGCATGTCTCATTTCTCAACACAACTATTTCTTTCAATGATAGGTAAATATTTGGAAAACATGATGCAATATTTCTAATAGATTGTAGACTCCATCAAATAGAGAAATCAGTATATGGGTTACATTGTTTGTGGTAATAGAATAGTTATTTCTGTTTGCTATTTAAATTACTTATTTTTATATCTATCCAAAAAATTAGTGATCATATAATTGGCGTTATTTGTGAAAAACTTTGTTAACCTTGGCCTTCAAGACACAGAGAATCATTGAGATTTACAATACAAGACTCATGTCATGGAATCCATATCATGAGAAATGTTGTCATAATGTACTTATCCTTTCTATCTGAATTAACATATTTTTTCTCTTTATATAAATCATTAGTTAGTATCACCTGCATTTTGGATTAGAGTGACGGATAGAGTGATTTTCCATTATGTTAACAAATTTATTGAAATCTTGCAGCTTTCCAAGGAGAAATATACGAAAACTGTTTCCACGTTGTCAAGCACTAGCATCCCAATTCAACACCAGAATTCCAACTTGATAAGAAGCACTAGGTGCAATGAGCTTGTATTTGTTGATACACAAGAAACACCATCGGATGCAAGCGAAGAATTCATTGTAGGGAGGACAGAAGAGAAAGAAAAAATAATTGATTCTATACGTGTGAGCATAGCTAAAAAGAGGACGATGACCATCATTCCAATATATGGACTTGGTGGTATTGGCAAAACAACCTTTGCAAAATTGATTTACAATTATTTCAAACATTTCTCACGGGCATGGGTCTCTGTGTCTCCAGTATTTGACTTGAACATGATTGAGAGGTCTATAACTTCACGGCTACCTAAAAAGGATAGCCAAACTGATGAAAGACAGGAGAATATTATGATTGTTTTGGATGACCTGTGGGAGATGGAGCAGTCTCAACTGGATAATCTGAAGGATATTCTGTATCAAGGTAAAAGCAGCTACACAGTAGTTTTAGTGACCACACGCAGCAGAGATGTGGCAGAGAGAATCTGTACTAACAATAAACCATACGAGATAGAGTCCTTGACGGTTGATATGTGCTGGGAAATAATAAAACGGAGAAGTTCCTTTGACGCTAGAATTTCCTTTGAAGCTAGACAGGACAAAGTAGAATTGATCCGTATAGGAAGGGCGATCGCCGAGAAGTGTGTAGGTGTGGCTCTCGCAGCTAAATCTATTGGGTTTATGTTGCAGTCCAAGGGATTTGATGAATGGAAGCAAGTGAAAGATAGTGATATCTGGAAGGAATCAATTTCATCAAAGAATACACCAGCAACAAATAATGTGCTCGCATCCTTGAAGTTAAGCTATGAAAATATGTTTAAATCTTTCAAGTTATGCTTCACTTACTGTGCAGTCTTTCCAAAAGGCCACAAGATAGTTAGAGACGATCTAATTCATCATTGGATATCTTTGGGTTTGATCGGGGAATCATACTTATTCTCCCCTAGGCAGCGCTGTGAGAACTGTATTGCACGGCTCCTTGGACTGTCCTTCCTTCAGCATTCAGTACTACCCACGGTGAGTCATTTATTTGTGCTACTATATATAAAGTGCAGCTCTTGATATATAATCATGCTTAGAAAATAGATGATACATGGAATTGAACACAGCCAAAACATAAACCAACGTTCCAGTAGTTCAGGGTGATAAAATGTTGAGTGGTTGACTGCTGTCATTTCCATCTAATAATAATATATTTTATATTTTATTATGGAAGAACGCGAATGAAACAAAACTTCAGATAAACCGAACTCGTCTAACTTGATGGGCACGTTTTGTAGTTCTTAAGTCTAGATAAGCATCATATATACTCTTCTTTATAATAAAAAAATGTGGAGAACCTATAAAATCTCATATGTCCACCACAGAGATAAAACCTGACGAACGAGATAATGTAAACTTGGTTATTAGTGTCACAACCATCTAAGATAAGTTTGTCAGAATGATGAGGCACATTTAATTGCAGGGGTGAAAACAAAGCCCATTAAAAAGGAAAATGTGCTAAGACACCAAAAATATAGAGGACCATTTACTTAACCCACAAAAGCATCTACACACCGAAATGTACCGAATCTCAGTATTTTTGGCTCTCCGCTCTTGTGACGTTGTGGGAACTTTTGAACCTCCTGCGCACAAGGGAGGAAAAGAGCAAATGGTTGTGGGGGCCAAGGACCAAACCTCTGTCCCTCTATCCCCACATTAATATATAAACACCCTAATTTTGGAATTATTTGTGTTAGACATAGAGTTATATTTATCTTGCATTGTACTCTTCTTATAACACTAGTATAATGCCCATGCTAATGCTACGGCATCATATAACCATGCAAATCCAATAACTAAAAGGCTTATATATCAGGTTATTAAGCATCATTGAGATAGATTTATGATTCATGCAAATTAAATGAGACATATTTATGATTCACACAAAAAAAGAAAAACTAAAAAGGAAGTCCATCTTAACCGATCAAAATATGAATAATAATATTTTTCAACATTAGTGCAAGAGCACACGCCTTGGCAGAGGTCTCCAAGCTCCCCTACATTTAGAAGCCGCCCTTAGAGCTCCCAACCAACTGGTGCATGATCTTTTGGATGTCCAGTGCACTCCTGTTTAGCCACAACACACTTTAAGAAGAGGTGGTGAATAGTTTTTTCTTCTCTGTAGCGTTTGAAAAGTCAAGTAATTAACAAATCTTTTTTGAAGATCAACACGGCTTAAAGAAATATAATATCCTAAGAATTTATCATTGTGTTGAGAATACCACACTAACACACTTGTTAGTGACTGCGGAAGTGCTTATTTTCACCGCGATGCAAAATTAGCCCGGATCATCACCTATCCACAGAAGGAAACATATGCATCACACACACACATACACACATATATATAGAACTACTTTGAGTTACGATAATTACTATAGAATAACTTATTCTGTAGCCACTTTGAGTTACGATAATTACTATGCTAATTTGCGAGATTATAGTAACTCCTTCCTATGTGATTTACTATATCATATTGTGTAGCTAACTACAAATTAGCCGCTCCATATATATATATGTATATATATGGAAATCAGCAGCAGTCACAACTGGTCCAAACTGGTTCTAGTAAGCTATTCGCACATCACCCTTGTTGCAGCAGGTCGCAACTGACTGCAACTGATCACAACAGCACCAGCAGCAAGCACTTAAAACTGCAATCGCAACTAGTTGCACCTAAAATCGCAGAAGTAACAGACACCAGATTTAACGTGGAAAACCCACAAATCGGGGTAAAAACCACGGGACCAGACCAGCCAATTCTTCTTCCTCTATATGCTTGTGGGATTATAGCAAGTTCAACTCTAGACACTACTAGAGGCTCTCATACATCAAGATACAACAGATCTTGGCTCAACAACAACAAGGTTTAGGGCTGCTACTTGAGGGGTTGAAAGACCTCACCAAATGAAGGTGAAACTCAGATTAGAGGCACCAAGGATGTGGATCTGAAGCTTCACAACCGTGTGGACGAATTACTCTTGATCTATTACAAGATCTCCTCTCTGATCTCACTCTTCTCGCTCTCTTTTTCTTTCTCTAGTTTCTCTTCCCTCTCCTCATGCTGAAGCAAAGAGGCTAAATTTGGAATGTTGTACGATGGGAGCGTGGAGACTTCCCCATCCTTCTATTGTAAGGCAAGAGGTAAACTGCCAGATGCAGACCAAGTTGGTCCACTTCTTGTGCTGCACCTATAATGTGTGGGGCTACTCTGTAAGAGCATTTACTTCTCCTCAACCACCCACTCATGGGGAGGATTTCCTAACATATCTCCCCCTCTAACTCATGAGGGGGCACCATCATGCCTGCTACTTTATTGCACACCTATAGCTTCTCCTTCTGTAGCACTTTGGTCATCATATCCGCACCATTGTGGTCGGTATGGATTTTCTCAAGTTGCATCAACTTGGAACTCACCACTTCTCGAATCCAATGGTACTGCGCATCAATGTGCTTGGTCCAAGAATGAAAGCTTGAATTCTTGGCAAGATGAATGGCACTTTGGTTGTCATAAAACAGATTATACTTCTCTTGCTTATGTCCCAACTCTTGCAAGAAGTTTTTCATCCACAACACTTCCTTGCAAGCTTCAACTGCTGCAATATATTCAACTTCTGTTGTTGATAGTGAAACACACTTCTGCAGTCTTGATTGCCATGACACTGCTCCCCCTGCAAATGTCATCAAGTATAGCGATGTGGACTTTCTGGAGTCCTTGTCTCCAGCATAATCAACATCTGTATAGCCCTACAATACAGGATCACCATTTTCAAAACATAAACACATCTTGGAAGTTCCTCTGAGATACTTGAGAATCCACTTTACTACAGTCCAATGTGCTTCTCCTGGATTGCTCATGAACCGGCTAACAACCCCAACTGCATAGCAAGGTCAGGCCTAGTGCACACCATGGCATACATCAAACTGCCCACAACAGATTGGTAAGGTACTTTCTTCATTGCTTCTTTCGCCTTTTTGCTTACTGGACACTGATCTTTGCTCAATTTATGATGGCCTGCAAGTGAAGAATTAACTAGTTTTGCATTTTGCATATTAAACCTTTCAAGTACATTCTCAATATATTCTTCCTGTGATAGCCAAATCTTCCTGTTCGCTCAATCATTGGAGATCCTCATGCCAAGTATTTGTTTAGCCGGACCCAAGTCCTTCATGGCAAATGACTCACTCAAGGCCTTCTTCAGGAGAACAATTCTCTTTGTGTTGTTTCCTACAATTAACATATCATCAATATAAAGTAAGAGGATAATAAAATCACCCTCGACATACTTCTTCATAAAGGCAGAATGATCAGAATGCGCTTTATGGTAGCCCAAGTTAGTCATAAAAGACTCAAACTTTTTGTACCACTGTTGAGAAGCTTGCTTCAAGCCATACAAGCTCTTATTCAATCTACAAACCAAGTGCTCTTTGCTTGTAACCGCAAACCCTTCTCATTGCTCCATATAAATCTCCTCCTCTAGGTGACCATGTAGAAAAGTAGTCTTCACATCAAATTGTTTAATTTCTAAGTCCATGGTGGTAGCCATACTACGCACAACTCGAATTAAAGACATCTTGATCATAGGAGAGAATATCTCATCGAAGTCAATGCCTCATTTCTGAGCAAAGCCTTTCACAACCAATCTTGCCTTAGATCTTGGTTGTGAGTTGTTCTCTTTAGATTTTAACCTGTACACCCACTTATTTTTCAGTGCGTTCTTGCCCTTTGACAACTTCACCAACTCAAAGGTGTTGTTCTTATGAAGGGAGCTCATCTCATCCTTCATGGCTTCCATCCATTGATTCTTGTGCTCATCAGACATAGCCTCCTCATAACATGAGGGTTCACCTGCATCTGTCTACAACAAATACTCATGTGGTGGATATCTGCTAGAGGGCCTGTGAACTCTGCTAGTTCTTCTCAACTGCACCTGTTGTGATTCTTCTAGAGTATCATCAACATTAGCATCCTCATGAACATCATCATCATTAGATGGTTGATCATCATCACCCTGGCTAGAACCTACACCTTCAGTGCCATCATCTCCCCCATGATTACCATGCACCACTAGAGAAGGAATCTGATCCATATCAACAACTTGAGGTGTAGTGCTTGGCTTTTTTGGCTTCACAATATCTTCTATTGTCTCATCTTCAAAGAATACTACATCTCAGCTTCTCACAATTTTCTTATTGATTGGATCCCATAGCCTATAGCCAAATTGCTCATCAGGGTGGCCCAACAGTACACACTGCTTGGTCTTGCTATTAAGCTTTGACCTCTCATCTCTAGGAACATGCACAAATGTCCTGCACCCAAAGACTCTCAGATGCTTGTATGATACCTCCTTTCCTGACCAAACCCTTTGGGGATTTTCACCATCAAGTGTAATATAGGGAGACAAGTTGAGAACATATACTACAGTCATCAATGCTTCAGCCCAAAACTAATTTGGTAGCTTTGCATGAGAGAGCATAGCTATGACCCTCTCTGTGAGTGTCCTGTTTATCCTCTCTGCAAGGCCATTCCGTTGAGCTGTCTTTGGCACTGTCTTCTGCTGTTGGATACCGTGCAATCTGCAGTACCTCTCAAATGGTCCTCTATATTTACCACCATTATCTAATCTGATGCACTTCAATTTCCTATTCCCTTTTAACCTAGGCATGAACTCCTTGAAAGCATCAAGTACCTAAAATTTGTTCTTCAAGACATATGCAAACACCTTCCTAGAGTGGTCATCAATAAATGTGACAAAATATAATGCACCACTAAGGGAATTCTCTATCATAGAACAAACATCAGCATGCACAAGATCCAGAATATTCTTAGCATGATATAGAACTATGGATGTTCGAAATGCAATCCTGTGTTGCTTACCAGCTAAGCAATCTACATAGGTTCTTAAGGTCATACCTTTTACCTCAGGGAGTAAGTCCTGGCAAGCAAGGGAGTGCAGTCCCTTCTCACTCATATGTCTAAGCCTCTTATGTCACAATTCAATGCTGGAATTCTTCTCAGCAATGTTCAGATTAGCATTGCACAACTTTGTCTTTGTTATATAAAGACACCCTTGCCTGGCACCACGAGCCAGAATCAAGGAACCTTTGGTGAGCTTCCATTTTTCTTCACCAAAGTAATTGCCAAGGCCAATATCATCAAGCCTTCCCACGACAACAAGTTCAGTCTAATATCAGGGACATGCCTCACATTCTCAAGTGTTAACTTACAACTTGTGCCAGTCTTAATACATGCAGTGCCCTTGCCAACAATGGTTGACGTATCCCTGTTTCCCATCCTCACATAGCTAAAGTCACCACTAGTGTAGGATGTGAAATACTCTCTGTGTGATGTAAGATGGAAAGAGGCAACTGAGTCCACTACCCAACTCAAATCATCACTAGTAACAGCACTAAGACAACTGTATCATCAACAATGAGAGAATCCTCACTAGCTACAGTTACAACTGAGGCTTCACCCTTTTGCTCGGTTTTCTTGCCTTGCTTTGCTTGTACTTTCTCTCTTTTATACAATCTGCACTGACTCTTCTTGTGGCCTTCTTTCCCACAATGGAAGCAAAGAAATTTGTTGCTTGAACTTGACTGTGTTCTCTCCCTAGATTTACTTCTACCTCGCTAAGATTTTCCATGGCTGCGACCTTGATGTTCATCTTTCTTTTCATCCACATATGCATCAGAAGAAGAAGACTGATGGCTGCCCTTTTCTTTTCTTCTAGCTTCCTCTTCAGTAGGTTGTTCTTCACCATCTCAGGATTCAGCTTTCCATCTGGAGCTGAGTTGCTAAGTGATACAACAAGCATGTTCCAGCTGTCCGGCAATGAGCTCACCAATAGCAACGCCTACACCTCATCATCAAGGTTTATCTTCATTGCATTCAGCTCAACAATAGCAACGCCTTGGAAGACATTCAAGTGTTCAATAACACTACTGCCATCTCGGTACTCTAGCTTCGCAAGCTATCATCGAGGTTTTATTTACTACTGTCTTCCGCTTATAAATGGACTCCAACTTTTGTCATAACTCAAACGTATCTTTATCATTAGCAACATGGTGAAAGATACTATGGTGGATGTGCAAACGGATCATACCTATTGCTTTTCGATTCAACACTCTCCATTCTTCTTCCATGACATCGGTGGGAATCTTATCTCTCATATAAATCCTTGCAGTACAGCATATCCTCCATCATGGGCTTCCACAAAGAATAATTGATTGCATCAAGCTTGATCATACCACTTCCACTTGGAGTATTGCTGTCCTCCATTGCCAAAACTGAGAAATATAACTCCAACAAACTGATGAATGAGCAGATACCAAATTGTGTTGGAAATACCACACTAACATACTTGTTAGTGACTGCAGAAGCGCTTAATTTTACCACAATGCAAAATTAGCCTAGGTCATCACCTATCCACGGAAGGAAACATATGCATCACACAAACACACATATGAAAATCAGCAACAGTCACAACTGGTCCAAACTAGTTCCAGTAAGCTATTAGCACATCAACCTTATTGCAGCTGGTCACAACTAACTGCAACTGATCACAACAGCACCGACAGCAAGCACTAAAAACTGTAGTCACAACTAGTTGCAGTGAGTCACAACTAGTTGCACCCAGAATCACAGAAATAATAGAGACACCAGATTTAACATAAAAAACCCCCAAATTGGGGTAAAAACCACGAGACCAAGCCAGCCAAATCTTCTTCCACTATATGCTTATGGGATTATAGCAAGTTCATCTCTAGACACCACTAGAGGCTCTCATACATCAAGATACAACAGAATTTGGCTCAACAACAACAAGATTTGGGGCTTCTACTTGAGGGGATGAAAGACCTCACCAAATGAAGGTGGAATTCAGATTAGAGATAGCAAGGATATGGATCTGAAGCTTTACAATCTTGTACACGAATCCCTCTTGATCTATTGCAAGATCTCCTCTCTAATCTCACACTTCTCCCTCTCTTTTCTTTCTCTGGTTTGTCTTCCCTCTCCTCACGCTGAAGCAAAGGGGCTGAATCTGGAATGTTGTACGATGGGAGCCTGGAGACTTCTCCATCCTTCTCTTGTAAGGCAAGAGGCAAACTGCTAGATGTACACCAAGTTAGTCCACTTCTTGCGCTGCACCTATGACGTGTGGGGCTACTTTGTAAGAGCATTTATTTCTCCTCAACCATCCACTCATGAGGAGGATTTCCCAATAATTTATGCAACACAAGTATAGGAGGACTTGGGTTGACCCAAGAGAATACAACATCAGCTGCTATTTGGTTCTACAAATTAAATGATAATTGAAGTAGACAGTGCAATATCCAACAAGAACCTTCCAACTGTTTTAGAGAGCATGCTTCGTTCTATTACTGATCTTTGTTTTTGTTTAAAAAATGATGCCTAATAACAATATTCTATACTTTTGTTTTTCTAGAAATCCAGAGCCTACGCCAAAGGTGCCACATTGTTTACCATGCATGACCTCGTGCATGACTTGGCAACATCACTCATGGGCCATGGAATTCTTGATGGTAGCAAACAAGACATTATTGGAGAAAGCAACAGAAAATATGCGTTGCTCACTGATTCTAGCAAGGCACTGCACTCATACACGAGTTCTGAGAAAATAAGGGCATTGCTATTTGTGCATTATGGTAAAATTGATGTACGAGGTAGAGCATTTTCATCTGCAAGGTTCCTACAGGTGTTGGATTTAAGTGGGTGCAGCATAGAAGAGTTACCAGCTTGTATCTGTGAATTGTTGCAGTTGAGATATCTCAAAGCTCAGAATATTGAAAGTGAACTGACCCCTTATTGTATCTCCAGCCTGTCTAAATTAATTTACCTCAACATAAGTGGGTCTGGAATCTCAGCTCTGCCAGAATCAATCGGTGCACTTAATGATCTGATGTATCTTGACATCTCAGAATGTACACGACTTGAACGGCTCCCGAAATCATTTGGGAACCTTAAAAGTTTAGTGCATTTGGATTTGTCAAACTGCTGGTGTATCTCTTCTATATCAGAAACTTTGGGTGGCCTGACCAACCTGGAATACTTAAATTTATCACTTGAAGGAAGTCATTTGTCACATTTAACATTTCTAAAAAGAAGACGGGTAACACATGCTTTCCATGGAGTTCCAGATATCATAGGTAATCTCATTGAACTCCGGTATTTAGGTCTATCAAATGCCATGCACCATGTTGACAATCGTTGGGGAACATCCCAGACATTCAGTTTGCTTGAGAAAATCTGTACCCTTTCCAATCTAGAGCGACTGGACCTGTCCCATAATTATGACATTGTCCGTGTACCTGACAGTATTGACAGCCTCAAGAAGCTGCATACATTGGACCTGTCTGGCTGCAGGCAGCTAACTGGACTTCCACAATGTATCGTTAAAATGGATAGCCTGAAGATCCTAAATGTGACGGGCTGCTTGGAGCTGAAGAAGCAACCACCAGCGCCCTCTCAGTCAAATAATATTACCTTCTTGCCACACTTTAAGGTCAGTGCCGAAGTTGATGGCTCTAGCAGCGATATTGGCGTGCTTCGGCATGCAGATCCTGAAGAGTTGCACATAAGTAGCCTTGATATTGTGAAGTCTGCAGAAGAGGCCAGGAGTGTAAAGCTGACACAGAAACATGGGATGGGATCCTTGACACTCGAGTGGACTAGAGGTGCTGGGAGGTCTGTGGAGGACATGGAATTGTTGGCAGAGCTTGTGCCACCAAGAAAGCTGACGAAATTTATCGTGAAAGGTTATAATAGTGCAAGCTTTCCGGGCTGGATTATGGGTATTGCACTCCATCTCCCAAACCTTATCAAGATTGAACTATGTGATGTGCCTGAAATCGTCTGCCTACCACCGCTTGGTCAGCTACCAAACCTGCAAGAGCTAGTTATGGAAGGATTGAACAGCATTACAGTAATTGATGAGGGCTTCTGTGGCACTCTGGGTGCAAGAGCCTTTCCTCAACTTACCAAATTTCGTCTCCGTGCTATGAAAAAGCTACAAGAATGGAACACTATGTTCTTGTGCCGCAAGGAAGGTGTCAAGGAATTCATGTTCCCCAAACTTGAGAACCTGTCAATATGTGAGTGCTTCAAGTTGAGACTGAAGCCATGCCCACCTAGAGCTACGACATGGGAAATAGAAAACAGCGACCATGTGTTATCATCATATAGAGATAGAGATGTGGAAGAAATTGCTGGCGCTGCCTCCTCTGATTCCATCACTAAGTTGAGAATCATGCGCTGCACTGATATCACATGCCTCTCACCAAACCTCTCATCGATCAAATCATTGTGGCTAGAAGACATTATTGCTCTTGATGAAATCCCAGAATGGTTGGGCAACCTAGTCGCTCTAAAAAAGTTGGTCATCAGAAGGTGTACAAAGTTGAAAAATTTGCAGCACCTGACCTCCCTCCAGCTGCTGTCATTGAAAAAATGTCCCAGCATTACAGCGCTTCCGGAATGGCTAGGGTGTCTTGAGGAACTTGTCATCTCTGACTGCAGAGGCATCAAGTCTTTGCCCAAGAGCATACTCAGTAACCTTGAACTACTATATATTTATTACTGTTGCCCTGAATTGGCACAGTGGTGCAAGGAGAACATAAAGCAGTTCCGTGACATTGAAAACAAGGTATATATATGCCCTCCCAACTATATATCTGTCATTTCCCCATATCTTGCACTAATTTCTGCTCTTTTCCATCTTTATTAATTTGTAGAATTCATTCTACTTTGCTTCATTTATATGATATGAATCTTTCGTTCACACACAACTACACAAGAGTCATTGTACTCTGCTATGCAATATGCCTGGTCCAGAAAAACTAACCAGGGCACCTGCTCCTATTAGTCTGTAATAACTAAAGAAGCAAAATTATTCACTATATATTAGTGCAATTCACTTTTGGATTTCAACTTCAATACCCAAGAATCTTTCGTACTCCAATTTTGAAACCTCTAGGAATATCAATTTTTTAAATCCTAGAACATCAACTTTTCTTTTTGCGAGACCCAGACACAGACACACATACATGAGCGTACACTCACACCTTTATGGAGAGAGTATGTTTTGTCTGGCCTTTATTCTTCAACGGCCATTCATGTGATCAAGAGCTCCGGCTATTGAAAATTGTTGATGTTATTAATTAATTATGTTTTGTTATGTATCAGATAATGCTAGACAATAGCAGTCATTGCTGTTGGTTTCAGCGACATCAGGAGCCCCAGAAGTGATCTTCGTAACATTGTTATACAGCCTCCCTCAGGCACCAGATAGCGCTTGCTACACGCAGACAACCAATCGTGACCTGTCTTTTTCTTGTCATTTCTATCTTTTCTCTTGTTTACCTTGTCTATTCTTTTTTTGTGTTTCTTTACATCTTTTTTTGTTAAATCTTCTAAAATTTATGTTGTTTTGTGTCTTTTATTTATGTCATTTTTTTCTTATATCCTTGACCGTATGGTTCACTTGAACCTTTCTGTAATAATATAGTAGACTGTTTTCATAGTATTTATATACGAGGAATATTCTGAATTATTGTTGTAATATTCATTTGAACTACTATTTATCAAATGTTTCATGATGTCTTCTAGATTGCACTTCTGGTACTCTTGAGATGTTCCTTCAAATGTTTCATGATTTAGTTCAGAAAATAAACAGTACAACCCAAAATATCAGATTGTACTATTTATTCTGAACTAAATTCAAAGTTACGTCGCGTAGATGGTGTATTTAGCAATAGTTTTATAGTAGTTGTGAAATGTTCAATGGTGTAGTTTGGGTTGTTCACATGGTATTCATGCACGACTATTGAAAGTGGTTTTTGTGACCACACGCAGAAATGATGTCGCTGAGAGAATTTTAACTAACCATGTACCATACGAAATAGAGTGAAAAAAGTCTAAACAACCCCCCCCCCCAACGTTTGACCAGTTGTTTACTTAATTCCCTCATCTATAAAACCATCTATTAAACACCTTAAACTTTGTAAAACCAGCTAAATAACCCCCTTAGTGGCTTTATAGACTGGTTTTAGTGTGCCTAGCATTCCACGTGGGATATGAGTGCCACATTGAGAGAGCACTTGCCGTTTCTTTTATATTTATCCACCCGTCGCTGTCGGATTTCTCTCTTGCCCCATTCATCTTGTGCTGCACAGCAGCACAGGCTCTGGCGCTCTGTGCGTGCTCTGTCGCCACCGCCTACACCTCAGGCAACTACATCCGCTTCCTCTCCTGCTACGCGTCGCCGGCCCCGCTCGAGCACCGAGCACGTGTTGTTTCCACCCGCGCTAGGCAACAGCCTCACCTGCTCGCGAACGTCGTTGCCCACCTGTGCCAGCCGGGCGGTTGCCACGCGGCCGCTCAGGCAGGTGGAATCTGCTCTGTTGGATCCGTGTCCGCCGCTGTGCGTTGCGGCAGCACAGGCTCGTCATTGCAGGGATGGCTCAGTGAGGGCAGGTGCCGTCACTACTGGAATCAGGCTCTTTGTCGAGTGTAATTTGTACTCAGCAAAGACTTTGCTAAGTACCGTACTCGGCAAAGGTCATTCAGGAAATTTGTGACGGCAAAGGCCTCTTTGCCGAGTGCCTTTTACCGGGCACTCGGCACGGCAAAGAAAAGCGGCCGTCAGGACATCGGCGCTGTTCACGGCGTCTTTGCCGAGTGCCGCCCAGGCTCGGCAAAGAATTTTTTATTTTTTATTTTTAAAAAATCTTTGCTGAGTGCCGCGGAGCCAAACACTCGGCAAAGAATTTTTTTATTTTTTTAAAAAATCTTTGCCAAGTGCCTTGCCATGGCACTCGGTAAAAAATTAAACTTTTTTGAAAAATCTTTGCCGAGTGCATTGGCCATGGTATTTTTTTTGTTTTTTAGATTCCATCGAGACATGCAATATATATATATATCAACCATCACAGATATATCATCAACATCAATTATATATCACAAACAAGCCATTTTCTCATAATATATCATAACCACAAACACAATTCATAAGTTCACATGTTCATCATCGCGAGTCCATCACAAGTTCATCATCACAAGTTTATTATCACAAGTCCATCATTACTAGAGTGCAATCACAAGTTCCTTACCACTAGTTGATCACAGTGAATCATAAAAATACGAGTCAGGGGCAGTCGGACTGTGGTGAAGCAAAGGCTGGATCAGTCGGGAGACGCCTAACTGGGTTACGCAATCTACGACAACGATACAGAAAGAGGGGTTATACCTACGGTGCCGGTGAAATCAGGCTAAAGGGGCCGTGGCGAGTTGGTGCAGTGGTGAGGCGACGCGGTGCAGGCAGACCCGCAATGCCGACGAAGATGATCGGGGTCCTCCAGGTCCCTCTGATGGGCTCTTCTTTGCAAAAGAAGAAATATAATACTATAAGTTGAAAATTTCGACAGAACCTCCCCTACGCGGTGAGGTTTCCAAAACCTGCAAAAAAACAACGGCTCGATGGCCAACAACCACATATATACCAAGAGAAGCCATGTAGTTTAGTTCTCATTCCATGCAGAAGAAAGTATCGAAGTAGTACAACAACAAATACTACTGACACTACAACTACTACTAACACTAACACTACTACTACTTACTAAACTACTTAACTGCTAACATTACTTACTACTAACTACTAACACTAACAATTACTATACTACTAACACTACTTACTCTACTAACACTAACACTACAACTACTACTAACAACTACTTAAACTACTAACACTACTTACTACTAACTAGTAACACTACTACTAATAACAACTACTATACTACTAACACTACTTACTACTACTAACACTACTAACTACTACTAATGCTAACTACTACTACTTACTACTACTACAAGGGTAGAGGGGATACCTTGCCAATTCGTTGAGCGTGGACGATGACAGGGATGACTGTGGGGGCGACGGCGGGGACGACTGCGGGGGCGTGACCGGCGGCCGCAGGTGCGTGACGGTCAATGAGCTGAGGCTGGTGCACTCCTCCTCCTCTTCTCTCCTCCTCCTCTCTTCTCCCTAGATCCTCTCTTTTCCCCTTCTCCTCCTCACTTCTCCCCACCTCCTCCTCCTCTCTCAGGGACCGTCAGCGGGGGCGGGCGTCGCCGCTACAGCGGCGAGGGCGGGGCGGCGCGCACGGGCGGATCTATATAGGTCGGACTGGGTGCGGCCGCACCTAGACCAAAGTGCGAAATACGCTATAGTACATGAATTTCTACCATATCCGCACCCCTCCGACCGGAACATCTGCACCCACAACACAACTCAGCCAATAAAGAAAGCCCACGACAGCCCAACAATTGCCCACCAGGTAGCTGAAGACCAGTAGCGCTCCGCATGAAAGACGGAACCGGCGGCCGGTGCTTCGACTCATGCCATCACGCGTTGCCTCCCCTCCCCTCCCCTCTAGCAACCAGTGCCCCTTCTATCCCCTTTGCAATTGCCCGGCGTCCATTATCTCACCTTAACATGAAGTGACCAAGTCCGATGGCTGGCGGTCGTCTGGCCTATGGCTGTAACACTACTGCGCATTGGCCAGGCGGCTAGCCGCCAGCACTCAGGGCACGTTCACCCAGGGGTGCAGTTTCCCCGCTGCCTTGCTCTATTTTCCGTTCAATCTTGATTACAAGGCAAAGTAAGCAACTTCAGAAGTTCTTCATTTTTTTCAATTTCCATCAATCGGATCATCCAAATTGGTTTCAACTTTATAGTTCTTGCCTTAGTTTATGCCAATAAATATCTTGTGAATGGGACTGCATTTTATCAATGCCACAACAACCTTTTTTTTATAAATAATTGTGTCATTCTCTACTATAGTAAGCACTATTACCACTATTTCATTGTTATTGTATATCATTATTGCTTGTGTTGAATTATGAATGCTAAAATCTTGCCATAGCACTATTAAGTTACACTGTAATGTGAACATCATATATATCTAAGTAATTGCTACGAAGGATCCCTCATGACGGCCGCACCCCCCACCATATTTCTCTAGCTCCGCCCCTGGTGACGCGGGCCGGGCGGGGAGACGCTGCCTGCGGCACGGTGTGGGGTGGGGAGGCGTGGTGCGGGGCAGGGAGGCGCAGCGGTGGCGGCGGGACGCGACGTCGGTGATGGGATGCAGGCGCGGGGGCGTTCGGGCGAGGGTGTGTGTGGGGTGGGGAAGTTAGGGTTGGGCCGGCTGTGGGCCATTTTAACTCAGGCCTTTGCCGAGTGCCCACATCCAGGCACTCGGCAAAGGGTCTTTTTCTTTTTTTAAAAAATTTTTTGCAGAGTGTCGTGGGCCCAGCACTCGGCCAAGACCTTTTTTGCCGAGTGTCAAGCCTAGCACTCTGCAAAATATTTTTTTGGCCCTAATTTTTTTGTGCAGCCCTCCTACAGTAGTTACAACTACATGTTCAAATTTGGTTTATTTTTGAGTTTTTTTGCTACATTTGGTTAATTTATTTTGTTTAGTTGAATTTTTTCTCATAATTTAAATTTGAACCCTAGGTGCATGGAGTAATAGAATTTGGTGATTCAAAAAATGATATTCATGGTATTTAGTGTATTTTGAGACCATAACTAGGAACTCACATGAACTTTCGAGCATCTTGTTCATGGTACATGACCAGGAACTTACGGAAAAAGTATTTTTAAATTATATAAAATGCAAACAAAGTCCAAAAATCACGAATTGTGTCAAGTTATCGCATGCGGAGGCTGTGATAAAAAATTGGAAAGGTTTTGAGCAAGTTGTGATGTACGATGCCTAAAATCTAGACATCTCCATATCTGATCACGCTTACGAGTGCCGGTGGTGGTGGTGGTGGTGGTCGAGCCGTGGTTCCTAAATAGTTTCATATATGCGTTGTTATCGGCCATTGTGCCATTTTTTTCTTGCATGTTTTGGTAACCTCACCGTGCAGGGGAGGTGCTGTTGAATTTTTCAATTGACACTATTATGTTCCTTATTTTGCAGGAGAGGAGCCCATCGGAGTACCCAGCGACCAACTGATGGCACATTTCAAGCGTGAAAACAACACAATCTTTGACGAGCATGAGGTCAACTTCAGTAATCTAGCTTTTGTAGGCCTCTTAGTACTTGCCAGGGTCGCTCCGACAGCATACCGGACCTCCCTCCAGATCCCCCTATGAGATCAATCGCATAGCGATACAGGATGCAATACAACAGCAGTCTCAGATTTTGGTTCCGCTAGACAATATCTCACATCATGTTTTTGATTACCTAGTGCTAGCCGAATCAATCGACGATGCCAATCGCATCACGAGAACACCATTCCTCTAAATTGACAACCATATCCTTGTGATCTATCCATGGACACCCAAGCGTGGTTCTACTACAGTACCCTTTGATGGCAACATACCCATCTTCCAGATACCAGCTAGACGCCCATGATCACCAGGAAATAATGAACTACTCAGGCTTGTCATCAATGGAATGCCACCGCATCTTTACGTGCAGCCCATAATAATCCCTAGAATCTTCGTGAACATATGTGAGGTTCGTGACATCCAGTTCAATAGAAGTAATCTCACAATCACCATGAACACATATGCATCGAGGTTAGTTATATCTAGGCTGGCACATATAGCCATCCGTAGACAAATGGAAACCTGTGATTTCCTCCTGCACATATGGCCACTTTGGATTCATATAAAACCACAGCCATTGGGTGATCAACAGGTAATCCAGCGCCACCCAAACAGTAACTGCAATTACAACAGAACCTTGCTTCGTTAATGTTACATTGTTCCGTCTAACAATTGTCACTCTTACTGTAGACCGGCCCAACTTTCGAGTCCAATACATATAGTAACAGAAACCAGAAGGTGGCCAAGGTGCGGGGCCTTCTGGACAAGCATGTGCACATCGAGCAGGTCATCGGCAAATAGTTATGTTATGGTACAACCAGTCTATACATCGCCCCTACATACTTGAGAACCAAGACAATCCAAAAACTGCACTGCCTCATGCGGATCCTCATGCAGGTCCCTTTATTGAATCACCCCTTGATCCATCAGAAGGAGAATGGCCTCAAGGCGACCCGGGAACAGGTTCCACCCTAGTACGGGAGACACCACCGGGCGACCTTGAAGGTGCCACCCAAGTACTTTCCACACCATATGGCTACCACGTTAGTTCCCGCTACCACGAAGGTTCCACCCAAATAGTTTTCAGACAAGGGTACATTTAGTTAAACTTCAGTCCTTATGTGTACAACTTTCCAATTAAAACAATAGAACTTGTCCAACTGTATTTTTGCTAACACAACTCCTCTACAGCTACGACGAATACTAAATCCAAAGATGAGGAGACACTGGAAGCGGCAAGCACTCAAGAAAGCTGTGCCTGATGCCATGACTACCTGCCCATCCTCTGTGAACTTAGTCATGAACTTTGGTTGTGAACTTCGGTTGTGAATCTTGTAAACTTGTGATGTATTTGAACTTATGATATATTTGTGCTAAATGCTTGTGATATATGTGCTTCTGGTGATATATATGTGGTGTTGGCGATGTCTATTATATATATTCTGTTTGATTGAATGAAAGGTGAAAGATAAATAAAAAAATAATTTTTAGCCTCTTTGCCGAGTGTTATGCCCAAGACACTCGGCAAAGCTGGCAAAGCCTGTGAACATGCCGCTCTTGACAAAAATGGTGTTTTAAGCCTTTGCCAAGTGCCACATCAGACAGCACTCGGCAAAGATTAATAAAATATTTGCCAAGTGCCTAACGGCTGGCACTCGGCAAAGACTGACGGTAGTGGCCGCCGTGACCCCCGGCCACCTTTGCCGATGGCAAAAATTTGCCGAGTGCCAAAACTTTGCCGAATACCAGGCACTCGGCAAAGCCTTCTTTGCCTAGTGCATCTCTTTGTCGAGTGCCAGTGGACCAGGCACTCAGCAAAAAGTGACTTTGCTGAGTGTCCGAAATTTGGCTCTCGGCAAAGCCAATTGCACTCGGCAAAGTCAATGTTTTCGGTGGTGCGTGCGGGTCTGGCGTGGGCATCTCAGATTATCTTGCGGTGTCGTGCGACAATCTCGGCTCATTGGGGCGGTGTCAACGCTCGCCGAGGTGGCCTGACGCGACGGCTCTTTCTCTTCGACCAGGCCGGTGCATCAAGGAAGATGGAGAGGAGGCTTCATCCGTCATGGCTCCTCGGTGGGGTGATGCTGCTACGCCCTCGCGTTCCGGCTGCAGGCCTGCGTGTGGTCTAGAGTCCTTGCATGTAATGTAGGCCATGTGCACACAATAGAGGACATGTATGTCATGTACGTAGAGTGTGTTTGAGTTTTGCACGGAGCTGAAACGAGTTTGTCTAGTGGGAATCATTAGTCAGTGTCGTGCATGAGGTAGTAGTGGGCTAGTGACCTGTGCATGTGTACGTGTCGACGTGTGCACGAGCACACGCGGCGTGAGACCCGGCTGCCAAGCAAGTTGTTGCTCGGCGTTGTGTCGCTGGGCTTAACGCCATGTACTCAGACAATCAAGCACGTACGTAGTGCATCGATCCTCGGCAGCAGCAGGTTGAGTACGCCTGTACTAGCGCGCGTCAGCCAAGACGGCCGCGGAGGTGAACCAAATCGTCAGCACGTTGTTGAAGACGGCCATGGTGAGCAGGGACTGTTGGGATCGAGTCCCAGCAGATTTAGAGTGAGGGTAGAAAGGTGGTCCAGACGGTCTTTTTCTCTCTGTATTAAATAAGGAAATTACAATATGGGTCCAACAGCAGGGGATCCTGTAGCTCTTAATAAGCCTCTGCCCCTCATTTACACAGGGGGCATGGCCTTTTATAGTGGCTCCCTAGCCCAAGGCTGAAAGTACAAGCGTGCCCCCAACGCGAGTTTCGAAACCCTAGACACTGCTTCCATTACATGCGGGCCCCCAAGGGCAAGTTGGTCTGTTATCTTGTTGTCTCGACATATGGGCCAAAGGCCTATATCCGCCCTCGAGAGGCCCAGCGTGTCTGCCTATTGATGACCATCCTCAGCTCGGCCCATCGCACCACCCTGCCGACGTTATCTTGAGACGTTTCCACCTCCGCGTCGGACCTCCGCAGGAGACGACGGCTAGGACGATGGACCTCTGCGAGCATGGGAAGCGACGCCGCCGAGCCTCCGCGCCGAACCTCCGTGGGAGTCGGTGGCTAGGACGATGGACCTCCGCTGCCGACCGCCTTCACGGTGCCTCCTCGGCAGAGGTCCTACCTCCGGGGGTGTCGCCTTTGGATCCTGCGGACATAGATATAAAAGGAATACTAGATTCGTAGGTTAGTCTCCACAATGGAGGTAACAAGCCTCTCCGGCCTCGGGGCGCATCCCCAACATTCCCCCTTGAGGGTTAGGTCCAGCGGAGGTGGGTCTAGCCATCAAGATGCTCCTAGCCGCGGAGGCTGTGTTTACCTCCGACCCCCCTAGCCCGTTGAACGTTGGACTGGAGGTTTTGTATTTTTACCATTGCCTGGTTTTTAATCTTAGGCGTTGATTTTGAGTTGGTTTATTTTTCTGCCATTCGATTCGTGGGTCGTCGTGACCGTTGAGTTGAGAAGTTGAGGCGCCGCTTCACCGCCTATATAAAGGGGTGGGCGGTGAAAACGACCCGTACTCCTCTTGCCACCACGTAGTTTTTTCTGCTACTTGATGCCTCCGCTCTAGTTTTTCCTTGGCATTCTTTCGCTGTGGCACCTAAACGCCCCAGCTGCGCGCGTCGTTGGTCGTTCTCCGGCCCCTATTCCCAGTGCTAAGGTGTCAGAATTGGAGGTTTCCTTGATCTTTACCAGCAGTGCATGCTGGCTGCCGCGGAGGCCAAGGATCTTGAAGAGTCTCTGTTGGACGTCGAAGCTTTCCCGAGTGATTTGATGGCTCCGAAGGCTTCTACGGCTACTGCAGAGGTCTCCTATGACTTTGGTCATAGTCGAATGATTGCATGATCGCGGAGCTTGAGGAAAAATGCTTTCTCCCTACTGGTGCTGGGCGATCTTTGCGCGGAGAGACCGTGCCAAGGCCAGAGAAGAATGAGGCCGTCGTCTTCCGGGACTTCTTTACCTACGGTCTACGGTTCCCCTCGACCAACTTCCTTCGGTATGTTCTTGAATGGTTCGAGGTTCAGCTGCATCACATGACTCCTCATGCTTTCTTGAACATGAGCAAGTTTCTGTGGGCTGTCGAGTCTTATGGAGGTGGGCTTAGTATGAATACGTTCGTGGAGTATTATGAGCTGCACAAGCAACCACGCTACGTTGGCACTAAGATAGCTTAGTTTGCCTCGTGTAGTTTCATGGCTAAGAGGAAACAGAGCAGGGGTAAGGAAAATATTGCAATTTCTTAGTGCCAGAGGGGAAGTACGAGCCAGCTGATTGGTTAGATTTCTGGTTTTACGTTTGGACTCTCAGTGTCACTTGCCCTGATGAACCATAATGACCCCGATGAATCCTCTAACCAGTGTAAAACCTGGTTCCATTGACTCAGATAAATGGAGGTCTTGCACGGAGCCTTTTAGCGCAGCTTGTCGCTATTCTGGTGGGAGGGATCTTGTTGAGGAGATGATAGCATCCGATTACTGGCCCCTTCTTGGTGGTTTGGGGCAGAAGAAATTTACCATAGAGAAGCTGGATTTGCCAGTGTTTGGAGTTGCCAGTGGTATCCCTTGCCCACATTTTGGGCTTTTGTCTCCCGGAGGGTCAGAGCGAGGAGGAGTTTATTCACTTAACTGAGGAAAAAGCTGTTGATATTCTCAAGGAGGTTTCTAAGAGGGAGTATGTTGCCCGTAGGTCGGAGGCTGGTACCATGCCCCATCTTAACAGGGTTTTTGAGGAGCTCGGTATCTACTATTCTAAGCGTGAGCTCCCCGAGAAGTTGAAGAAGAAGAACGAAAAGAAGGAATTTAGTGCTGCCGATGTTGCCATGAAGGCCGCCGAAGAAAAGAAAAGAAAGGTTGGCGCTTTGACGCGCGGATGTTTGAAGAAACAGAAAGAGACCTTCGCTAAACTCACGGAGATGGAGGATGTTTTCGAAGATTTTTATGATGAAAGGATTACTACTAATCCGGAGGTGGTGACTGAGATTCTATCGGAGGCTGATGCTTTGGTGCTGCTTGGCTCCGAGGGCCCATCTCGGTAGTCTCCGTTGCCAGCTGTTTCCCCGGAGGTGTCTCGTGATTTATCAATTGACGCCTCCGGTTCGCCTTTAGTTTGGCCTATCTTGTCCTCTGCTGTTCTCCTGCCTCAACATGCTCATCATGCTGTGAAGCCAGTGAAGACTGGCCGACTTGAAGTGAAGGATCCTGAGAATGCTTACACTTTGAGTCAAGGTAACGTTCTTACTCGGAGTATGACCTATATGGACTTCCTAACTTTGAAGGTTTCTTGTGGTTATGCCTCCGCAACCTCCGGTGGACATGGTTGGCTCTGGGTCTCTCCCGTCTGGCAGCTGTCCCGATGAGGGCATAAGTGCCCTTCTTGGCTGGGCTCAAGGTATTAGCCAGCTGACTAATACAATGGGCGGAGACCTATACCGGCGTCTGGCTGGGTTGCTGCTTCATACCTTGATGAACGCCAATATCAACCATCATATTATTGTGAGTTTGGTTTCATTCTCTCCGTTTTTGGGTATATACTCTCTTTTTCGTGGATTTAATTTTGTCATTGCTTTGTTGCTATCTGTAGTGTGCCGCCTTGTCTATGGCTGTTGAGACCAGCAGTTGTGCTGTACTGGTAAAAAAGGATGACGCTATCAAGGTTCTGAAGGCTGAGATTGAGTCTCAAACCCATGAAAAGGAACGAGCGACTCAGAAGGTCTCCAGTTTGGAGGCGCAGTTAACAGCTCTTGGGGTTCAATCTGATGAGTTACAGAGAGCTCTTGTCACTGCCAAAGAAGTGGAGGTCGCCGCCAAGGAAGCGAAGGTCGCTGCCAAACAGTGGGTGGACAAAGCTGCTGAGATTTCAAATCTCCTACGCCAGGAAATGGATGCTGAACGACAGATGACGTTGGCTCTTAGAACTGAAGTTGAAGAACTTAAGAAGGAGCTGAATGCCACCAGGTCGATCGGGCTGGAAGTGACTGAGTCCTATGTCTCTGCGGTCCGAGCTTTCGGTGGTGTGGCGACTCTGGTTGATCCTGAGGCTTCTACCTCTAGAATCTTTTCCTGGGTGAAGGCGAACCTTAATAAGCTTAATGAGTTTATGACTGGAGTCTCTAATTTTAGTGCGAAGACCTCCGCTACATGTCTATGTAAGCTGTTTGTGTCAAAGGGCATTGTTCAAATTAGGAATTTTGATTGCCCTGAGCTAGAAGATCCTACTGAACTTGGGAAAATGGATCGGTTTGTTAAGACCACCATACGCAGCTTCATGGAGAAGTTCTGGTCCAAGTTTGGCTGGTCAGAGACCGTTGCCATGGCTAATGTTATCCGTGAAACGGTATGTATGGTTAGCTTTTCCTGTCTTATTTTGTTGTGAGAGCTGTGTTGGCAATTCCCTTTTCTTGTTTTCTGTCTATTTCAGCAACTGAAGTATGGCAAGCTTGGCGGTCACGGCCCGACTTCTTCTGGCGGCACGTCAGCACGGACCCAGGGATCTGCCAATGCTGGCACCTTCGTTGCTCAAGTTCTTCCTACAAGTGCTGGGACTGATTCCATGATGGAGCAGACGGTGGCACCTCCGGAGGCTGGGCCGCTGACCACCGAGGAGGTGTAGGAATTCATCTTGTTTTTTGGTTGTGTACATTTTTTCTTTTGCTGACTTGGTGCCGACGTGCACATGTAAAGAACAATTTAAGTTGCTCTTAGTTTGGTAAAATATTAATGGCCTGATTGTCCTACGCAGGTCTGCAGTTTGGGGCCTGTGCAGGATGTTGAGCCTATCACCTTTATGCGCGATGATGTTTACGTTAGCGGTGAGCTGTGGGATTACTGGAAATCGGCTTTTCCCAGGCACACAGTGGATGATATGTTCAATTTTGTACTTAGCGATTTAGACGATGAGTGTTCTAGCTTTACTCGTTCTCTTGCATGGCGTGGTCCATCTGGACCATTGTAATTATCTTTGTTTGCCGGTGGTTGAGTGTTGCGATTGAACTGTGGTGTGTGAACTTGTTTATTTCGACCTCTGCTCTGCTGCGAAGGTCTGTTTGAATTAGTTAGAGGCCTTCGTGTCAGGTTGCAGGTGTGACCTCCAGAAGTGATTTCTATTTTCCTCCCGGAGGTTGTAACCAATTTAAAACACATTTGTGTATTAATAACTTTATTGGTAGCATATGGCGGATATTACAACTGTTGTTTCTCTTCGACCAGTACTAGTGTCATTTTTGCTGTGTTCGACTTTGCGGTCCTCAGCTGTGTCTCTGCGCGTCCCGATGCTTATTATGCGGAGGTAAGCTGTGGTTGATTTTAGTGGAGACGAGGGGACGTTACGAGTTCTTACGCGGTATCCCCCTTGTCTCAGCTCAGGTGATGATCCTGACTGGCTTGCTCTATTGGCTAACTGCTTGGGTGTTCCCCCGAAGACCCTTGCTGCCTCCGAGAGGTTACTGTCACCAGCTTTCTAACGAATTCTTGTGTGGTATCTTGTCGTTTCTGCTTATCCGTATGCGCACATCTGCCTCCATCTCCCTTAATCGGAATTTGGCTACGTCCAGATGCTTGTGGTTGGCTGTTTTCTAACACCTAGGCGCGAGGACCTTGAGCTCTAGCTCTTTTATAGTACCCCTTGTGTACTTTATGTATCCTTGGTATTTATTTGCTTAGCACCCTCATTTACAGAGGCTGGTTAACACAGGTACTAGTTTGGTACTTGTTTCCTTTAATGATAGGTGGCTGTAGCTAGTTTAATGATGCTTTGGAGGTCCTTATAAAAGGATCAATTCCCCCCTTGATCATTTGGGCTGCTTTGTTGTGTATATTATACTGATGGTGCTTACTAGGTGCTTTTTGGTGTTGGTACTGTGTAAGTACTCGTAATGGGGCAGCCTCGGAGACGGCGGCCGGCTGTGTTCTTGTTTAGCATTGCTGATGTAAGGATTTTGGATGCGGCGGTTGCTTGCCAATGGAAGGTGCAAAGTGGTGTGCTGACAGATGGTTGTAGGGTTTGCTACGTGCAAGCTGGCATTGAAGGCTCACCTCCTTCTCTTCGTACTGAGCGGCTGTTGGGCTTGATTCAACTGGCCGTGTTTACCTCTGGACCACTTTCATGTCTTGTGGTAGTAGGTTAATTGGGTGGAGTGACTAGCTGCCTCGACCCGGAGGTTATGCATTTTGGTCTGGCAGTTAGATACATGCATTTTGCACATTGTTTCTGTTATGAGCAAGGCGCAATGTGCCCTGACTATTGTAAGCATAAAGTCGAATAAATAAACTTGTTTTACGTATTGCCTCCATTCCGGAATGTGAAGTATCTATTTCTTGTGACTGTATTGCTTTTGGAAGGTGTATGACGCGGAGGTTGCTCGATTTCGTGAACTTGTACCTTTGTGAGTGTTACATCCGCTTGTTTTAATATTGCGTTCCAGAGGTTGCTTTTGGTGATTATAATGTTACTCGCATTTTGAGCTACCGGTGCCTGAGTTGGTTGACAGGTCTTTTTCCGGTTCGCTTCGCAGCTTATGGTTGTGATTGCTAGCCTCGATGCCTGAGTTGCCAGGGATTTTTTTGAGGTCTTTTGGCATTTAGTGGAGGCTAGTTCATGACTTCTCATTCATCTACAACCTATGGTTGCTGTTGCCTGCCTCGATGCCTGATAGGACAGGGCCTTTTCAAGGGCTTTTTCGCATTTAGCGGAGGCTAGTTCATGCCTTCTCATTTGTTCGCAACCTGTGGTTGATGTTGCCCGCCTTGATGCCTGATAGGACAGGGCTTTTTCGAGGGCTTTTGGCATTTAGCGGAGGCTAGTTCATGCCTTCTTATTCGTCCACAACCTCTGGTTGCTGTTGCCTGCCTCGATGCCTAATAGGACAGGGTTTTTTCAAGGGCTTTTGGCATTTAGCGGAGGCTAGTTCAGAGGTTCCTTCCTGCCATCTCATTTTTCTTAATGGTGGCATGAAGTAACCTTATGCATCATGAACACTTGTCGAATATTGCAGCCGCGATGCTGGCTGCTTTCGACTGTCCTAGGTATCGCTTTTTGGGGTCCTCTTTATACATTCAGAGGTTAATTACATACGGTTTTGCCTCATTAAAAATGTCACCTCCAATTTGGAGCCCCTTTTGTGAGGAAAAGAGTGCAAGCCATTTTTGCAGAAAAAGTAAATTGCAGAAATTTAACTCTACGAACCTCCGCTTATAATACTGCGGAGTCCTTACATTCTATGCATAGTATTTCCTAAGGCTATCAATGTTCCAGGAGTGAGTTGATGCTCTTCCCTCTGCATCTTGCAAATAGAATGACCCTTTCCTTCTGCCTTGCTTGGCTATGAATGGTCCTTCCCATTTTGGCTAAAGCTTCCCTATGTTTTGAGCGTTTGGCCTCCGTCTCATTACCCAGTCGCCATCTTCGATGCTTTTAGTGACCACTTTTTGATCCCTCCATTTTCTGGTTTGGTCTTGGTATTTCTCGATGTTGTCGATTGCCTCTAGCCTGTATGCTTCGATCATCTCTTTGGTGTACTCTTCATCTTTTATGAGGTTTTGCTTTATTACACGAAGGCTCTGGTATTTGATTTCCTCTAGCATCATTACCTCTTCTCCGTACAGTAGCTTGAATGGGGTGAACCCGGTGGCTCTTGATACATTTGTGTTGTGAGACCATACCACCTTCGGCAGCTCTTCTACCCATTTGCCCTTTTTTTGCTCCAGCAATGTCTTGGAGATTGCTGAAAATATGATTCTATTTGACCTTTCCACTGCCCCATTGCTCTCTGGGTCATAGACCGATGCGAAGGCTATTTGAGTGCTGATGCTTTTGCAGAATTCTTTGAACTTGTCTAAATCGAATTGTTTTCCATTGTCGACTGTGAGTGTCATTGGAACCCCAAATCTGTTATATTTTGCCAGAAGAATTTTTTGACTATTTTAGAGGTGATTGTTGCGAGCGATTTGGCTTCTATCCATCTTGTGAAGTATTCTACTGCAACCACTGCATATTTGCTTCCGCCCTGAGCCAGAGGTAATGGGCCTACGAGATCCATTCCCCATCGCTGAAGCAGCCAGACCGGAGGTATTAGCTGTGATTGAGCTCCCAGAGATGCTTGGTGCGGTGCAAAACTCTGGGATGCTTTGCAAGTTGTTACTATGTGTAATGCATCCTTGATGTGAGTTGGCCAGTACAATCCTTACCTGATTGCCTTTGCTAAGAGTGCTCTAGGGCCAATGTGCGAACCACACATTCCTGAGTGAATATCCTGTAAGAGGTCTTTGCCTTCTGATTCTGTGATGCACTTGAGCAGTGGTTGGACTATTCCTTTCTTGTATAGAACTCCATCTATTATCGTGTAATTCCTTGCCCGTATAGCTAGCCTTGATGCAAATGTTTCATCTGATGTCGCATGGACTCCATTGATAAAATCAATTATAGGTTTGCTCCAGTCCTCTGTGTCTACTAGGAGTACCTCCACAAATGCTTTTTTGTTTTTGCGGTAGCTGGTAATGTCAATTCTTGGTAGAAGGTTCCTTCAAGTACCTCTGTTTGATTTGCTGCTACTTTGGCTAACTCATCTGCCTCTGAGTTGTCCCCCCTTGGGATGTGCTTTAGGGTAAAGCCTTGGAATCTCTTTTCTATACCCCTGATTACTTCTAGGTATGCAGCCAATTATGGGTTCCTTGCAACATAGTCTTTGTCAACTTATCTGTTACTATCTTTGAATCAGTTCTGACCATGATGTATTTCGCACCAAGTGCCTTGGCCTTGCCTAGCCCTAGGATCACTGCTTCGTACTCTGCTACGTTGTTGGTTGCTTTGAAGCACAGTCTTGCTGCGTATTTTGTTTTGATGCCCGATGGTGATATTAATACGGCGGAGGCTCCTACACCTTTGATGCCCCATGTGCCATCTGTGTATAGTGTCCATATTGAAGCCTCTGCTTTGTCTTCTGTGTGCTGCAGAGATGTCCATTTTGCCAAGAAATCTGCTAGCGCTTGCGACTTGACTGCTGTTCTTGAGATGAACTTGATGCTAAACTAGGATATTTCTGTTGCCCATTTACCAATTCTGCCTGATGCTTCCTTGTTGCCTAGGATATCGGCTAGCAGTTGTGCTGTTGGTACTAGGATTTCATGCTCTTAAAAATAGTGCTTGAGCTTCCTCAATGCTGTTACTGCCGCATATGCTATTTTTTTGACCTTCGAATAATTCAGTTTTGCTCCTTGTAGCACTTCTGATACATAGTACAGTGGTTGCTGTACACTTTTGTTGTCAACTTCCTTTTCTTGAACTAGCACTGCGCCAATCGCTCCTACGGAGGCCGACACATACAGTAGCAAGGTTGCCTCCGCGTCTGGGGCTATAACCATGAGGTCTTTTGTGATGTAATTTTTGAGCTGCCGGAATGCCTCCGATGGCTCTGTGCCCCATTCGAATTTGTCCAAGACCTTGGGTGCTTTGAAGAATGGTAGACTTCGTTCTGCTGATTTTGAGATGAACCTGCTGAGTGCTGCTATTCTGCCTATTAGTCACTGTACTTCTTTCTTGTTTTCTCGTTCTCTCATTGTTAATACTGTTTTTGTTTTGTCTGGGTTTGCTCTTAGCCCTTCTGGACCAACAATGTACCCGAGCATCATTCCCCTGCTTACTCCGAAGATACACTTTTCTGGGTTTAGTTTTAATCCTGCTTCTCTGAGGCTAGCGAAAGTTTCCCAGAGGTCGTCCAAATGATCTCCGGTCTGCCTGCTGACCACTGCCAGATTATCAACATAAGCTATAATGTTTCTTTGGAGCTGAGCTTGCAATACAGTTTGAATCATTCTTGAGAACGTTGATCCTGCGTTTTTAAGACCCTCCGGCATTCTAACGAAGTAGTAAGTTCCAAAGGGGGTTGTGAAGCTTGTTTTCTCTTCGTCTTCCTTCCTTAGCCATATCTGGTGGTATCCTAAGAAACAATCTAATAGAGAGAAGCACTTGCATCCCGCTGCCTTGTCAACTGATGCATCTATCCTAGGTAATGGGAAAGGATCTTTTTGGTAGGCCTTATTGAGGCCTGTGAAGTCTATGCACAACATTTGCAAGACAATCTGAGTACTTTACTTCTCTAATGACCTTCGCATCTAATAACCTTTGCACCTCCGCTTCACTGCAATTATGCGTTCGTCGGACATCTTCCTCTGTTTCTGCCACTTGGGTCTAATGTTTGGGTTGAGGTCGAGGGTGTGTTCAATCACATCCCGACTGGTTCCTTGCAGATCTGATGCTGACCATGCAAACACGTCCTTGTTTTTTGCTAGTAGGTCTAACAAGTCTTGTCTTTCTACCTCCGATAGATTGTCACTTATGGTAACTTTCCTATTAGGGACTGCTTCTTCCAATGGTAGTGTTATTGTATTCTCTTGGTCTGCCATGTTGGTTTTTCTCGCAGGCATGTTCGGAGGCTCCTCCGCCTCTACGGTGTTGATATTTTTGTGTGCTTTATAGATTGCTTTCTCTATGTTCCTTGCTTCTTTTTGACCTCCTCACACTGTGATGATTCCATATAATGCTGGCATCTTCATGCAGAGGTAGCCCATGTGTATTGCCACATTGAACTTGTTTGCGAATCCTCTTCCCAGTATCGCATTGTACTGGTAGTGGATGTCGACTACATCAAAGGTGATGTATTCTGTCTTGGCATAGTCCCCATCTTTGAATGATACTGGTAGTGATATCTTGCCTAGGGCATTGATCTTCTTTCCACCGAATCTAATCAGTGGGGTGTCTGGTGGCTGAAGTTGGCTCCTACTAAGTTTCATTTGGTCGAATACGTTCGTGAAGATGATATCCGCTGAACTCCCGGAGTTGACTAGTATCCTGCTTACTTCCCAGGTTGCTATGTTTGCCTTTATGACCATGGCATCTGCGTGTGGATAGCTTTCGACTTGGAGGTCTTACTCTGTAAATTGTATTGGCATCTTGGACCATTCTGTTGATTTGTAAGCACCCTGGACTGCCACATTGTTTACCAGCTAAACGTGGTCTTTCTTTTGCTTTTTGGGTTTGAACTCTAGTGCTGAGCCTCTGGCTATAGGTAATATCATACCAACGGTTGGTAGTGCCGAATGCGGATTTAACTGGTTTTCCGTCGGAGGCTCTGCCTTCGCGGTTGATTGTTGGGATAGAGTATACTACGGTGGCGCTGTTAATGCTTCATACTATCTTTGTTGTACCACCAGAGGTGTCTGCATCTGTGTTGACTCGATGAGCATTATGTGCGAAGGCCTTTGATTGATGTAAGTTAGACCATTTTCTGCTCTATTCTGGGTGTAACCCTGGTGCTATGATGTCTATTGATAGACTGGTCTCCAGGCCGGTAGTGCTGTCGGATAGCACTGTTGAGCCAAGTTATGCTGCGGTAACGGCTCTGGAATGTATCCTGGGAAGCTTGGGTTGTATTGTTGATAGACCTACGAACTGTGAGCGTGATTAACCTTCCTGCTGCCTTGCTGCTGTGGCTGTAGCTGTGACTATTTGGCTTTCATCCTGTCAAGTGTCTCCTTTTGTTGCCATTGCTTAAAGACTGTTTACTTTGACCGCCCGCTTCTTCTAATCTTTTGCAGAGGTCATTGTCGGACCTGCAGTATTTTTCAAACTCCTCGTGCAACTGAGCCATTGTGGTTGGCTTCTTTCTTGCCAGGTGACTAGCGAATGGGTCGATCCGGAGTCCTTTGGTTGCTGCTTCTATGGCTACGCCATCAGGGACGTCTGGTGCTTTAGTCCGGAGGTGTAGGAATCTCTGATAGTAGTCTCTGAGGGGTTCACCCTTGAGGTGCTTGTTGTTGAACAAATCTGATGATGTTAGCGATTCACTCGTGTAAGCTTTAAAGTTTGCCATTATCTGGTCTCGTAGGTTCTCCCATGAGTATACCGTGCTTGGCTTTAACATTGAGTACCATGCCAGTGCGTCTCCTTCTGCTGCGATCATAAATGATTTAGCCATTACATGATCATTGCCTCCTGTGGAGGCTACTGTAGCTTCGAAACTCATTGTAAACTGTCTCGGATCTGATTTGCCATTGAATCTTAGCAGAGATACAGGTTTGTAACTTGGAGGCCATGGTGAGCTTTGCAGACCTTCAGACAGTGGTGACTTTGGGTCAAAAATTCTTGATGGTGTGGGTAGGCTTGAAATTACGGTATGCGCAACTTGCGCATTTGTAGCCGGGGGGACGACTTGCTGTGATTGGTTGAGCGGTCTCCGATGGACTTACTGCCGGAGGTTGCATGCTCTGTATTTCTGCTTGCAGAATGGCCATTTGCTGCCTTATCTCCTCCGTTAGACGTGATGATTGTATCGTTCTTTGAGTAGCGGCCTGCTCTGCCCTCAATCTGTCTCTTTCGGCTTCCATGCGCTGTATTTCTTCTCACAGTCTTGTCAATTCATCTTCTTGGCTCTGGATAGGCGGAGGCTGCTCAATTGGGTTCCCCCTTTGCGCGGTGTTGTTGTTCTCATCGTCACCTCCGCCCTCCGGTGCGGAGGCATAGGTGCTTGGAGTGTTTCTTCTTGGCCTCCCGCGAGTCGAGTGTTCAGGGACCTCCGCCTCCGCGGCGGTATGCCTCCTCACAGAGACCTTTCTTCTGGGTGGCATCTGTAGGTGTTATCTTTGGCCAGACACAGACGGTGGGCGCCAACTGTTGGGACCGAGTCCCAGCAGGTTTAGAGTGCGGGTAGAACAGGTGGTCCAGACGGTCCTTCTCTCTCTATATTAAATAACAAAATTACAACATGGGCCCGACAGCAGGGGATCCTGTAGCTCTTAATGAGCCTCTGCCCTTCATTTACACAGGGGGCATGGCCTTTTATAGTGGCTCCCCAGCCCAGGGCTGAAAGTACAAGCGTGCCCCCAACGGGAGTTTCGAAACCCTAGACACTGCTTCCATTGCACGCGGGCCCCTAAGGGCAAGCTGGTCTGCTATCTTGTTGTCTTGACATATGGGCCAAAGGCCCATATCCGCCCTCGAGAGGCCCAGTGTGTCCTCCTGTTGATGACCATCCTCAGCTCGGCCCATCGCACCACCCTGCCGACATTATCTCGAGACGTTTCCACCTCCGCGCCGAACCTCCGCAGGAGATGACGGCTAGGACGATGGACCTCCGCGAGCATGGGAAGGGATGCCGCCGAGCCTCCACGCCGAACCTTCGTGGGAGTCGGTGGCTAGGACGATGGACCTCCGCTGCCGACCGCCTTCACGGTGCCTCCTTGGCGGAGGTCCTACCTCCGGGGGTGTCGCCTTTGAATCCTGCGGATACAGATATGAAAGGAATACTAGATTCGTAGGTTAGTCTCCACAATGGAGGTAACAAGCCTCTCCTGCCTCGGGGCGCATCCCCAACAGGAACCTCGACCTGCCGAGGTTTCATGCTGTCCTTGTGAAGTCAACACCAGGTCCCACTCGCCGGTGGCCGTGGCCGGCAGCACGGGCATGCGGGTATCGGGCTGTCGGCGATGAGCGCAACGAGGCAGAGCCCCACGTCCGTGCCTCTGGCCAGCAGCAGTGTGCTGCATCATTGCGGCTTGGAGATGGAACCGACTACTGTGGTGGCCGCGGGAACATATGCGGCACTGCGGCGGGCCATCGCAGGCTGCCTCTCCATGAGTACCAACCCCGGCGGCAAGTATACCTGGCAGCAGCGGCGTGGTGTGGAGTGACGAAGACGAACTCTTTTTTTTTGGATAGGTGACGACGACGAACTCGACGGCGTCAGGCTAGCCATGTGGGCAAGCGGCGTGCTGGTGCGGAGCTTCTTCGTGTATGACCACTCGCTGCTACGCTTGGAGCGCCATGTGAGCAGGGAAGGGGGGGAGCCGCGGAGGAACCGAGCAACCGATAGAGCCCTAGTCAGGTTGGCAAGGCCCGGACATCATCGGCTTATTAATTAGCCAGCACGCTGACATGCAGGCCTGGACGTCATGTTGTCCAAACCAGCGTATGTACTGCCACGTAAGAAAAACCAGTTAACAAAACCACCTTGGGGAGTTCTTTATCCGGTTTTCAAAAGTTCAAGGTGTACAATAGCTGGTTCTGAAGGTCAAGGGGTTAAGTAGACTACCCAGCGAAGGTTAGAGGGTTATGTAGACTTTTTCTAAATAGAGTCCTCGATGGATGATATGTTCTGGGATATAGTAAAACACAGGACTTTTTTTGAAGCTAGACATGACAGAGTACAGTTGACCGATATAGATAGGGTGATCGCCAAGAAGTGTGGAGGTGTGGCTCTCGCAGCTAAATCTTCCGGGTATATTCTGCAGTCCAAGGGATTTGATGAACTAGTTCACCAACTCGCTCTCGCATGGGTTAAAATCATATGAGACTCTTATGAATAAGATTAATTATATGAAATATCTTTTTTTCTTTACAAATATTCTGATTCTAAAATAATACCTACAATAGTCCATATTGATTCAATTGTGATAATCTGCCAAATATTAATTCATATGTTTTTTCCATCGATATCCGTAGGTTATTTTACTGTATCGGTTTTGTGAGTAATATTTTCTACTATTAATGTTTATTAGCACCCTATGTATTTAGTTGAAATATATATAAACTTAAAGAATATATACTTTTATTTCATCTTTATATGATAGCATGAAAATCTATACTTTAACCTTTAGCTTTTGATCTACTTGTTGTAATATTTTTTACATGTACTACTTTGAAAATTCTAATGCTTATTGTATCATTTATTCAAAAAATTTCATGTTTTATTTTATTAAAAATAATATTCTAGATTCTAGGCTACCCTCTTAGCTTTGACAACATCATAAATTGTTGTTTCAGCATGCGACATGGCACTCGTGATGTTAAATTTATTGTATCATATTAGTATTATTTTATTAAACAAATCATTCTTAAAATTAAGTTATTAAATATTCATATGATATAATGTTTCAACCAAAATGTTTAGATTTTTCTAAGACAACGACTTCCAAATTTATTGTCATGAGTGTTAAAATAACTTGAAGTGAACTGTAGTTGTCATTACTAAGTGTTTTGCTAAGGATTTATTTCCACGGTTGATAAGTAAACAAAAATGTATAGTAATGTATGTTCTAACTTATGCATTTTGAATTGCTATTCATAATAGCTTATATTATCTTTTACATGTAATTTGAGGGTATTTTATTATTTTTTATAACGATTGGATAAATAAGGTACAAACTATATAAGTATATACTACTGTTTTGCTAGAAAAATCACTAAGGCGGATCACTATGTATTTTGCAGATCGTACTACTTAGTACTAAAATAAGCGCAGGCGTGCCGGTATACATTTGTATACAAATAAAGTAAAATATGCAAATAATACACAAATAACACAAATTCAGGGAAACATCACTTTACTCATTCTTCAAAGAATTACAAAGTACAATTTTCCACTTTTATATATTTGCGCCGAGCTCCATCTGACAATCAGAGGATTGTGCTTCTAGTTCCCGGGTCTCTAGAGGCCGCCAGCTAATTACATCCGTAGCTTTGGGCCACGGAATACCTCCGATTAAGGTATGCCGATGGTCGTCTTGTCATCTCCAAACATATAAAGAGTTATCTCCAAATACATGCATAGGCACAAATGAAAATAGTGAAGCGCTAGAGCCTCGTCGGTCTCTAGCAGAAGGTATCCGGCCTTGTCATGAAGTCGAGGGTGTGTTCAGCCTCGTCGGTCGTGAATAAGTAATCCCTGCCTCGTCGGTTGCGGAAAAGGAAACGTCGCAGCCTCGTCAGCCAGGGGAAGGAAGATGACTTCATATGGATCACCGGCCTTGACGGTGTGGAAAATGGTAGGTGAATATGAGACTCGTGCTCATGTAGTACTTAAGAGATTTCTCCTTGTGTAAGCTTTGAGACGCGTATGCTCGGCGTCGTATAAACTGCTTCTAAGATGTGTATACTCGGTGCTAGCTCTGGCCAAGCCCACAGGAAGTCATGCTGATAAAATTCGGGGGCAAAATTATAGTAAGCCCGGAAGTATTGTGCATTGCGCCACGAAGTTATGCTGGTAAATTTGGCGGGCAAAATTATGCTAAAGCCCTGGATCAATCGTGCGCCACGATGTTTCTCGGTCGGGCACTGCGCCACGACGATTGATTTATGTTTAACGTGTTGATAAAACCTGCGGGCAGAAATTAGACCAAGCCCGAATGAATCATGCATGGCGCCAAGATGTTTCTTAACTCGGTCGTGTATTGCGCCACGAAGTTGATATTTGTTTGATCGTGCTTTGCGCCATGATTTTTTTTTTTATTAATTAGCCATGCATTGCGCCACGGCATTATATTGCGGTCGTGCATACACCATTTTTGGGAGCACCTTATATAAACAAGCTGCTGACTTTATTAATTCATTCACGTGAACATGAATTAGAGGTTGGCATGCATGCATGCATGTGCCGGGCACAGTCTAAGGCCACCGCAGAGTCCATACTTGATCTTCACGCTCGGGCCGCTTTTGTTGAGCTACGGTCAATCGTCGACGGCCGTTGTTATGCCAAGCTCATCATCGGGCCACATTTGCTTGCTTGTACTCCTTTCGTTTTAAATTATAGTTCATTTTAATTTTTTTGGTACATGTATTTTACTATATATCTAGATAAATAATATGTCTAGATACATAATAAAATACATGCACCGAAAAAATCAAAGTGAATTAGGTTGGCATGCACAGTTGAAGTTTAGTCCTCAACTATTGGCTGCGTCAGAACACTGGGTTGCCGAGCCATCAAGGCCAACGCAAGAACGTCAGATTGCACAGCACCGCAGGGTTGCCGTTCTCTCTGCTGTCGAGGTTTCATCATAGGCAGACTACCGTGCCGCGGAGCTGGACTGCCACGTCGCCTGAATCGCCGAGTGCACCTCTGGGCTATCATGCTCGCTACTAGGCACGTTGGACTTCTCGTGTTTGCCCAGATGAACAAGACTGCTGCTGCACGCTTGATCTTCACCGTCGGGTCGCTCTTGTTGCGCTGCGGCCAATCGTCGCCGGCCGTTTGTTATGCCAAGCTCACCGTTGGTGCGCCGCTGGATCACTGCTGGGCTGCTAGCTGTTTCTTGCCGCTGGAGTTATTGAAGATGCTCGATCTATCACCATCCATGCTCACCGGGCTGCTGCTTCTTGCGCCGTGCTGGCCACTGAACGCCAGGCGAGGTGAAGATGATCGCCGCACTGCCGTGCTGCCCGTGCTTCAACATGCCTATCCATCATAGGCGCCATAGTAGATGTGCTGAGGAGGGCCAGCGGACAAACTGGATCATTGCCGGGCTGCCTCTGCTGCCGCTCTTGACATGGCTTGTCGTCAATTGCCAGAGTTGGAGATGCTCGCCGTTGATGTTCCGCTGGCCAGGCTGCTGCTTCTTGCGCCACGTTCGCCACCAAACTCCAAGCGGGGTGTAGAGATGATCGTCGGGCTGTGGTTGCCTCGTCGAGCCCTAGTCGGGCTGCTCAACCACCGTGCAGCCGCGCTTTATCTTCTAGCTGGCCATATCTACAGCCATGCAAAAGAATAATATATAAGATGCAACCTAAAATAAACTCACCGTACCTGCTAGCTGCTGCCAGATCAACGCGACGTTGACGGCGTGCTGTTGCTTTGCAAGCTTGCTGAAGATGCCGACGGTGAGTCGCTACCCGGATCACGCCACTTGCCGGGGTGCTCGACGATGGCGTGGCTGCTGGCAGGGCGATGGCCTGCTGGACGGCAGCGTATGTAGGCTTTCTGCTTGGCGTTCGCATGTATTCTGGAAGAGGACAGCACAGGGCCTCGGCATGATGTGGTGGCGGCGGCGTATATAGCAGGGCTTTGGCTATGCGTGTGCCCTTCGTGATCATCTAATGATTATGCCCTCTCGTAACAGGGTAATGTGCACCCTTTTGACCTGAATGCCTCGGCTATTTATATAGGGAGGTTGAGGCAGCGATCAACCCCTTGGTCAAGCAACCAGATATATACGTATCCTCGAGTATATCGGCGTACAAAAATCTAGCACGTTTGTTCCCAGCTGATATCTTCACATTTGTTAGTTGGATGATCAGATTAGCTAGCTAGTATCTCAGCCAAATCACGTTAAGAGATATATTTGGGCGCCTCTGGAGTATGGGCCCGGCAGGATGGTGTTCTTATCGAAGAAGCAAACTAACATGTATAGATACGTATCTTGTTCTTTCTTGGATATCTCCAACTGTTTGCAAAGCCTGGTTTGCTAATGAAGATATCCCATCAACGTATGTATCAAGGGCTTCTGGGATCTTCCCGGCCACACATAGACTGTCCCATGGGCCTGACCGTAGGCAATACAATACGTGTATATATATGTACAGCGCCAAAAACTTCATACGTATATGTGCTTTCCCATTCAAGAATATACATGTTACCATGCTCTATATGTGCTTTCGGCCCAGTTTAAATATCATTAGTGGCCAAATAAATTTTATAGGCCACTTGAGAACACGTGGGCCTCACTAGCCCTTTCATATCAATATATGATGGCTAATTAATAAACTCATCGATGATTTTGTTTATCTTATTAAACATGGGCTTGGTTCAAATATTGAAGCCACATATACAAAATACTGAAATATTTTATTTTGCCTGATTAATATAGTGGCACGTAGCTTAATTGGCATTATTAAATAAAATTATTCCAAAATTTCATCATACAAATGCCCCCCACCAAGTGGAGTTCATGTGAGGAAGGAACAAGGACTCGACTTGGTGCAACACTAAAATTTTTCATTGGGCCTACATGTGTAGGCCACAAGATATATATTGTGCCGTAGGATAATAACAAATTAGTCGGAATGATGTGCTCAGTCTCTAAACAGCTTTGGTGCGAGGCTGTTTTGTGGAGACTCTCACTAGCCATATAACATGAAGGATTCAAGACTTGCAGGTCCATATTATAGAACAAGTTAAGAACCATGCAGAGATACTGTAGAGTTGGGGAAAACCAAGAAATTCCTTGACTTGGTTTCCACGGCGTATGATGATATCACCAAATTTTGACTCAAGTGGGCGCGATAGATTGCCCATTATGCTCAATGTTTGGGTGACGAAGAGAAGCAGCCCCTAATATCGTTTCTTCGGTCTTCTTCCTGAAGACTCGATTAACATATCTCATCAAAAATTTGCTTAGGTCACGACTTATTAGTGCCATATTTATGAGTCGCTGTGATTTCACGCCCCCAGTGTATCATGAAAGCCTGATCATGTCAATATTTAAGAGACATTTGTTTCAATCAAATACAAGATCGAATTCCCTAACAACATCTATCTCCTTTTTTTTTGTGAGCAGACTAAATGCCTATCGCCATGTATTGCCTCTAATGTCAGCTTTGGTTGTTTTGGCACCTTGATCAGCGCCCAGCCGGTGGCAACAAAAACATGCCTATCCCATGAATGCATGGCTGCACAATAATACACTTAATTTAGCCTGCAAAATGCTCTATGATTTTTTTATTCAAACAGTAAGCTCAGCTTGGCCCTTATAGTTATCAAATCACGACCCATGAGACCAAGGAACGGTGATATATCATCTTTCCTCTTTGACCCAGTTTATTTCCTTGTGACAAAATATCATGATATTCTGTAAGCCTTCGGCTTGACTACATAGGCGATGTAATCCTCTCGCCCATGCAAGAGAAAAAGAAAGAAAAAGAGGAGAAAAAAAAACGCGAGGCGAAAGACCATACCCCTTGGTAAACAAAGTTGCATATGGTGTAAGTCCATACCATTCGCAACTCAGGTGAGGCTACGACAACTTCAAGTGAAGGCGCCATTTAGTAGAATTGCTTTATTTGGCGAAAGACCATACCATGGATAATTCTTGTAACCGACTTTGTGATGCTAGTCCGTATAGAGATCAAAAGACACCTATGTGAAGATCATAGCGAAAGTCCATGCTTATGATCGAACACACATCAGATGTATTGCGGCCGTCATGCTGCACGGCGCCAGCCAATAATAATCTATTAACTTGTTCCGTGGCGAAGGTACATATCACTTCTCAAGGAGAGCTTGTCAGTCCTATTGAGGCCGTTCAACGACTATGGCGCCAGCCAATAGAATGTTCATGGTGAAAGAACATGCCAATTCTCCAGGAGAGTTTTATCAATCCTATCGTGGCCGTTTAGCAGCTACGACGCCAACCAATAAAATTGAAGGGTTTCACAGCTCCGCAGGAACCGCTATGGTATGCTTCTTTGCTCCCATATAGAGTTTTATCAATCTTATTGTGGTCGTTTAAATATGACGACGCCAGACAATAAAATTGAAGGGTTTCACAAATCCACAGGAACCGCTATGGTATGCTTCTCTGCTCCCATAGAGTTAGCAATTCTTTCTGGCATTTCTGACGAAATAAGACAATGATTGATCAGGTGTGACATCAAAGGGGAATTTTTTTAAAAAAAATGTCGGCTTCCCTTTGATCAATAAGCTATGTGGCAACCGCTAACAAGTTTGCGAGAGAGCTCAATCTCTGGGACCCTGCCTTGTTTCGCTGCCAGTGTTCGTGTATAAGGATAGCATGTAGTAGACATTCCCGAAGCAACAAAAACTTCTTCAAATTGTCACATCAGCTAGACTAAGCTGTTAACCCCGTACTCCTCAAGAGACATTAGGTTTGGCTGAGTTGGGATTGTTTTATGGGTATATATGGCTTGGAATATGCCTCACTTTTTTTTGCGAGGGTGGTGGAAGGTAGTCACTCTCCGGTGCAACTGGGGCATTCCGTTGATTGACTTGAACTTGATTAGACTTGATTCACAGCTTTTGCTGTGTTGTAGATTTTGACTTGTCCATTAATTTGCTTGGACTTCTTTTTTTTGACTTGACTTCAGGATTTTGAGATTTGCTTGGAATGTCCTTCAAGACTTTCGAGATCCCACCTTCCACACTTTGTGAAACTAGACCTTGCGGGCATCATTCTTATTTTTCTTTCAAGTCCTTGTTAAAATGTTGGGGTGGCAAGAAGCTGCACACTGCACCGCAACTTTTGTTGGGGCAGATAGCCCTCTCATGCTCTTTTTCCTATAGTTTTCCCCATTTGTGGATGTCTCTGCCGGATGAAGCAAGAGGTAGTACGGGGTATACAATCTTAGACAGTCTCAGATCAAACTTGAATTAGTCTTCACTGTCCGGTCCCACACACATAGCATGTACCTTATGTGCATTGTGTTGGTTGGATTACCCGTTGATGAGCTCTCAAGCAAACGTATCTTAAGTCACCAGCTTAATGATATTCGGGGAAGCCTTTTGGTATGGGGAGATTTGGCACCATTTTATAACATTCTTTAGCATGTGCTTTTTAAGGAAAATATTTTTTAAGACATCGGTCATTAATAGGAGGCATTGGCTGAACTGTTGCCTGATCAATCAAATGGTAGGCACCACCATCGTAGAGTTTCTCTACGGCATAGGGCCCTTCTCACTTTAGGCCAACTTTCACTTTGCTTTAGGTCATAATACTGGGTCATTGGGGCACTAGAACAAGGCCTCCTTTCTTGCAGACTTTCATGGCTTAATGAGTGTCATATGCTCGAGCCATGTTTCGACGATAGAACTTGAGGTTTTGCAGTGCGGTTCAGCAGAGCTCTTTAAGTGCATTGAGCTCTTGGAATATCAAAGGCAAACTTGTTCATTTTGGGTACGTTCAATGTGAATGGCAACTCATAGTGCCAGAAGCTCCACTTCTAGGGGCAACATGACTTCCGTGCCAAACACAAGGAATCAATTGAGTGGGTGTTTGTACACCCACAAAGCTTGAAACAAGCAGACATGCTAATCTTGCTTGTGCTTTATAATTATTTTTTTAAATCCCACCAAGCATTTTGTTGAAGACCTCTGCTAGGCCATTGGCTTGAGGGTAATACCAAGGGGAGTAATTCCACTCGATCTTGTGTGTGTTAAGGAGGCTTCCTATCTTTATTGATGTGGAAGCTTTTCCATAATTCAATATTATTTGGCGGGGCTCACCAAGATGATATGACACACGAGGAGGTTGATGACATTATCAGGTTTGACCTCCGTTGGTGAGACTGCTTGATCCCATCTTGAGAATTAATCGTTGGTTTCTAAGATCAAGCGATGCCATGAAGATGGTGGCTCAATCATAAAAATCACATAGATACTCCAGGCATCAGAAAGAAGGCCATGAAGGCACATTTGGGTGGAGGGTGTGCTTGAAATCCCCAAGTGTTGGCACAATTGAAGGCCATGCCAGGATGCCATCGGCATAAGAGATGAGACAGGATGTGTGATGTGGGTCCTGGAATTTGTCAATAAAGACAACAAAGCAAGTGCTGTGCTACCCACAATGTTGTCGATATAGAAGGTGATGCCAGAAGACCATCAGCATCAAATATAGGTGATTATGGAGGCGTGTTGATGCCCAAGTGTGTTTGTTGTAGAAGGTGACACCAGAAGTTCATCAGTGTCATAGGAGAGTAGGGTGGTGTAGTGCCTCCCTGGTGTTGTTCTTGTAGAAGGTGACGCCGGAAGACCATCAGCGTCATCAAAGAGCGGGGAGGTGTGGCGCTGCCCCCAGTGTTGATGCAGACTAAGATGATAGGTCTTCCCTATGTTTGTTGTCATTGAAGATGGCTTTGGGTCGGTTTGTAGGCAGTCCCGATGGCAAGCGAGCTTGATGTAGTAGCTATAGTCTTCACATTTTTTTGGGGCATGAGGGTCACGCCCATGAAGGTGGGTCACGAATTGCCAACACTCCCAAAGTCAACTCCTTTAGTATTGTGTTGTGCGTCCTCTTGTAGTTGTTTAGGGGCAAGGGCTGCATGCGATACTTGTCTATGCCATTGCCGTATGCATGGATGATAGAGAGTATTTATCCGACCCTTTTAAATCTTAGAGATGTTCTTTATTCTTCCCTTGTGGGGGCTTTTTAGCTTCCTTGACCAATTCTTGGGTTGGGGATGAGCCGCCCTAGTTTTCAATAGCTGTCGCAAGAGACTCAATCTTAGTTAGGGAGCCATAGGAGGGACCTTTTTATAGGAGGGACCTGCAAGGATTTGTAGACTACTTCAAAGTTGTAGGGGTTGAAGAAGTTTCTACCACCGGCTCCATAGGTGAATTCGATCAAGGAGCAACATTTCCTCATGGACGACTCCCATATTTTAATATCCAGGGTTCAATAAAATGAACCCCTTTGTTTGGAGGATGCAATTAAATACTTCGCCTCTCTATCAAGGAAGATGTTGCATATGGAATGATATATTAACAAAATATATAGAGGGCAGCGTTGAGCGGCGAAGCTTCTTTTCTACTCCTTGAAAATTTCCATAGCTATTGGATTTCTCAAGGGACCCATTGTGTGGCAACCCCGGCTTTATAACAACTATACTTCATCGCCTTTGAGGGCTGCCTCGAGATACCCATAGTTGTTGGGCTTGTATAGAGGTACTTTGGGTGCCTGCCCCTGCGTAGGTGTAGAATGTGGTGCTAGAAAGAAAACATCGGCATCAAGAGGAGCAGAGTGTATGGTGCTAGCCATGGGTTGTTAATGTTGAACAAAACGCTGGAAAATTGTCGGCGATGTTGGACACCGAGACGCTGTGGCGTTGCCCCAGGTGTGGTTGGTGTCAGAGGCGATGTCAGAAGACTGTCCGTGCCGTGGGGGTCCGGGTAGTGTGGTACTGCCCTCAGTAATGAGCCTGGCCGTCAGCGTGTTGCGGACCTCAGCATTGTCATTGGCAATGGTGATAGTTTGGCAAAGTCTGGACCCGGTAGCCTGTTCGGGGCGCCAATAGAGCATGAACATGTTCCTCGTCACAGCCATCTCGTGGAGTCAAGGTTGAAGGGTAGCACGGTAGGCCTGCCTCCAGCACGGAGGTGAGCTGTGATGGCTTGACGTCGACACGGATGGACATGAACTCGTGAAGCGCTTGAGGTAGGCATGCATCCTTCCTTCTCAACACACGACTTCAACCTAGCTTCAGTTGTTGCTGCGTGCGCCCTGGTGTATGCACTACCGGAAACGCCATCTTTGCCGAGTGCCGAAATCTTTGCTGAGTGGCAAAACACGGGCACTCGACAAAGAGGCTCTTTGCCGAGTGTCACACACCGCACTTGGCAAATATTTCTTTGCCGAGTGTCTAGCACTTGGCAAAGCAAAGCACTCACACCGAACTCGGCAAATATTTCTTTGCCGAGTGTCTAGCACTCGGCAAAGCAAAGCACTCGGCAAACGGGCTCTTTGCCGAGAGCCCGGCACTCGGCAAAGAGGTGCACTCGGCAAAATGGGGCCTGGACAAACGGCATCCGTGATCGTTCCCTTTGCTGAGTGCCCTGCCCTTAGACACTCGACAAAGGAGCTACCTTTACCGAGTGTCGAGTAGGCCAGCACTCGACAAAGATGGTTTTTTAATTTTTTTAATAAAATCCTTTGTCGAGTGCCACGTCAGTCAGCACTCGGCAAAGGTGTTTTTTATTATTTTAATAAAATCCTTTGCTGAGTGTCACGTGGGCCAGCACTCGGCAAAGGCAACTCTTTGCCGAGTGCCATGTGGTCCGGCACTCGGCAAAGGCCTCTTTGCCGAGTGCCGGCTCTGGCGCTCGGCAAAGCATAATTTTTTTTTATTTTTTCTTCCTAGTTTTTTTGTGGGGCCTTAATACAGTAAATACATCTCGACTTTAAAAGTTGGGACAATTTTGACTTTTTGTGCTATATTTCTTTAATTATTTTTGTTTCTTTGAACTTTTCTGACAACTCCAAATTTGAACTACAGATACATGAAATAATTGAATTTGGTCATTCAAAAAATGGTATTCATGATGTTCGGAGTATGTTGAGGCCGTATCCAGGATCTCGCATAAAGTTACGACCATATTGGTGTCGTAACATGAGGAGTTACGTGCGGAAAAAGTGTTTTTAAATTATATAAAATCCAAACGAAGTCCGAAAATGACGAAACATGTCGAGGTATGTTTTCATCGCATTTGGAGACTATGATAAAATATTGAGAAAGTTTCGAGCAAGTTGCGACGTCGAGTTCTAAAACACAAACATCTCAACATGTGATCACAGTTGATCATATGTGGGGATGTGTGTGTTTTAGACATCTGGCGTCGCAACTTGCTCCGAATATTTTCAAATTTTTTTCATAGCCTCGACATGCGATAACATTACACTTTGACAAGTTTCGTGATTTTCGGACTTCGTTTGGATTTTGTATAATTAAAAAACTCTTCTACCGCACCTGGATGGTCATGTTTCATGGACAAGGCGTGCACTTTTGGTTGAGTTTATGGACACGGCCTCAAAATAAACTCTCCAACATGAATATCATTTTTGGAATGGCTATGTTTTATTATTTAATACACCTACAGTTCAAATTTACTTTTTTGAGAAAAATATAAGGAAACAAAATTAATTCAAAAAATATAGAAAAATATTTTAAAAAGTCTCAAATTCGAACATGTGCTTGAATACAATATACTAGAGCTACAAAAAAGTTAGAATTCAAAATTGAAAAAAAATATTTGCCGAGTGTCATGGCTAGCACTCGGCAAACATGCTCTTTGCCGAGAGCCAAGAACAGGCACTTGGCAAACATGAAAGCTTTGCCAACTGCCCAGCATGGCAGTCGGCAAAGAGATTTTCCGATAAAAAAATAAAAAACCTTAACGGGCCGGCCCACACAAGCACACACACTCACCCACACCGCCGCACACACCACACACGCACACACACAACACTCACGCACACAGCACCGCCGCCGCCGCCCTGCAACCCGTCGCCGCCGCTGCCACCACCCCGACCGGCGAACCGCCACCGCCGCCCCGCCACCACCGACTGGATCCGTCGCCACGCCCCACCCCACCTCCGCGCCCCTGCCAGCCGCCGGCGCCACCACCCCGCCGAGTCACGAGGCAACCCAGGCGCGAGGCCGCCGCCGCCGCCTCCTTCATCCGTCTGGCGCCGCCGCCTCCGTTCGTCTGGCGCCACCGCCTCGACATCCATCCATCGGCGCCGCTGCCGCCTTGTCATCCATCCACTGATGTCCCTTCTGGCCGTCTTTGCCGCACCTCCGCCTTCTCATCGCTTGCTCAGCGCCCTTGCTCGGCGCCGCCGCCAACTACCACCCTTGCTCAGTGTCGCCGCCGCCGCCTGTACCTGCTACGTCCACGGCCAGCTGCCTCTTGTGTGGTCTCCTAGCCACAGGTCAGATGCCTCCTCCTCCCCCTCCTTTTCTATGTTTCTTTTTAGATCTACTATACTGGGTCTTCATTTCCTAAATCAAATGAATGGATGAATGAATCATGAGGTTGTTGTTGCCATTGCTGGTGCTTTGTTTTGTTCTATATTTCTTGTTAGATTTGTGTGACGAGATCCTGTTGTGAATTGTGTGTGCTGAAATGTTGGATATACACTTCATAATAATAGCATGCAGCTGCTTCGTACTTGAACCGACTATAGTCAAACATCAATTAAACGTAGAACAAGCTTCCTGCTACTAGAGATTTCAACTATATATGCTTGTTCATATAGGCATGCAGATTCAGATGTAACTAATGTTAGTTGCATAAAATGTATTATAATAGTTTCATGTATACAGAACTAGAAGCCTGGAGGTAGACATACAAGGCATATGCCTATAGCGGCCTAGCAATTGACGACTATGTTTAGATAGAAGTTAGACAAAGGAGATGTTAGTTCACATATAACAGACATACAAGGCATATGCCTATTGTAGCCTTGTAGGCCTGTAGCAGTTATTTTAGATTTTTAACTACGTTCATTAATCCAGTTGCAGGATCGTGTGCTTGCAGCTCATATATATTTACTGCCTCTGAACTTATGGCACTAAAGATAGCTCCTTGGTTCCTTTACGTACTAGTTCTGGTAGATCTAGTTTACTGGTTCATGAATGCACTTGTTGCTACTAGCGTAGTATGATGCAGAGGCCAACTGATGCTCTTGAGCTGACAACTGATTTATGTAAAAAAAAAAACACCACACTCATTGCCTTACACATTGCTAGTAAATATTTTGCCACAGGTGTCAGTTGTTTACCACAAAAACACATTGACCAGTGGCAACAGCAGAACACGGCAAACTAGCGGTGCTAGCAGAGTCAGAGCATCCATCCTCGCCCGAAGCAAAAACTCCCAGTTTTTCAAATCATTGATTTTGATTTTGTCTAGTTGTGAATTTGTGCGGACGATGGATTTCATGTGCACTACTAGTACTTATAAATTATAACTTTATAAGTGATCTATTCGTGTATACTTTATAAGTTGGCTCTAGTTAGAGGGAAATGGTTGTGGTTTCTGTGTTAGTTTCATTAGAGGGAACTGCTGCGGTTTGCTAGTTTCTGTGTTAGTTTCACACCTTGAGTTCTATAAACAAGCACAAGTTGCAGTTAGCTTGTCAAAACATATGAATCTTACCTGTTTGCCATCTATAGGTGCTGTTGTTACCAACTATAAAGATCACACATAAGACTAGCATTACAAAGGTCTTGTGAGGATTTATGGTTTCTGATCTCATGATTTCTGGTGTACGATGCCTGGCATCTTCAAATTGTAATTGCACTGATAACATATATTTATGCAATTATGTTTCTTTACAGGTACTTGTCATTTGTTTATGCTAACTATTTTAATCTTTGTCATTGCAGGCACTCGACAAAATGCCGGGCGGAAGGCGGCGGCAGCCGCAACGAAAGGTCCGCTCACAGTACCAGATCCGCAACAAGGAGCAGGCGATCGCCGACGACGATGAGGAGGTGTTGGTGGAGCCGTCGACCAGTAGGGGGCATGCCCCCCAGCGGACGTCGCACATCGATGAGGAGGCTGCAGTTCCAGGAGGCCCCGCAAGGGGGGACGACGACGACGACGGCGACCGGTGATGGCGGCGACGGCGGCGACGACGACGACAACGACGACAACGTGGGTGAGCCGACACCAGGCGAGACAGCTTCCTCAGGTTCGAGCATGCCCTACCAACGCGGGCCCTCGTCGCTCCCTGACCCACGGCCTCTTCATTCCCGCCGCCCGATGATTCAACCAGTGGGTGAGACGTAAGTGTCCATTGTTGATTTCACTACTTGTTCATATGACATGTTAAAAATCGAACTGCAGACTAACAATTGTTGTTAATGACTCATGCAGTAGCTGGACGTTTGTGAGCGGAGGGAGTGGTTCACGCTATATCAATGGCATCCAGGGCCTGCTGATTAGGGAGTACTACCCTGGCTTGGTCACCCACAAGGGTGAGGTACAGGCGCCCATGAGGTGGGAGCACTTCTCCAGCGTCATGGACTCCAACAGTGAAACCTTAGCGGCGAAGATCAAGAGGGAGTTCTGGGTGAGTCTTTTCATCGTACCGTATTTCTCAATACAACGCATTTGTTGGATGTTCTTGAAACAATGATGAGTTCTGTGTGAGTTCTGTGTGTGCAGGACTTCTTCACGTGCGAGGAGGGGAGAGAGCAGCATGCGGCACGAGTGCAGGAGGCGGTCTGCAAAGATTGTCTCAAGGACCTGTACCACGAGGCGCATCTCCAGTGCGTCATCAGCTACTACGCCGACGCGCTTGGCCAGGTGGTGAAGAAGCCGCAAGTCAGGGAGATGCTACTCCAGAGGGAGACCAACCTCACCGAGGCGCAGTATATGTAGGTAATTAAGTAGGAAACATTCATTCTGACTTCTTCCATGAAACATTCAATTTATTTTCTGGCATGTCAAATACTTGATGTCATGCAGATGTGTCCGGAGTGGTGCGACAAGTACCGGGACTACTGGGCATCCATTGTGCGTGAGTGGACCACGGACGCGGCGTACCAGAGGCGCAGAGAATATCGGGAGCGTCGCCTACAGATGCAAGGGGCACTACACCACCAAGGGAACCAGTCCCTCCCATTGTTCATGGAAAGATGGGTACGCTTCTGTTGATCTATTTATTCTAGTGCTCAATTGTCATTACTTGTAACCATGTTTGTATTTTTCTTGCAGACCCAGTCGCATGGTGGGCAGGTCGTCAACGAGTTCACGAGGTACGCCCTTGCTCACAAGGGCAAAGTGATGGCGGCGGACAATGTCTACGACACGGCGGACGGGCCCGACGTGTACACTAACACGAGCGTCCACCCCAAGCTCACCGAGTACACCTCCGTGGCTCGCCAGCACCATGGGAAGATGTTTGACCCCACCACCGACCCCCTGGACACAGACCTTTTGATGAGGTTGGGAGGAGGGAAGCAGCACAGCCGGTACTGGATGGTCAACAGCGCCATCGAGTTGTCCTTTGTTCCGACGCTGAGCCAGATTCGACGAGAAGGGACCACGAGCTCCTCCGACATCCCCATAGCGCCTCGGCAGCCGAGCAATGCGTAGATGTTCTCGGCATTTCAGGTAAGTGCAGTTTTATTCGTCGTTCACTCGTTTCACACATGTACCTTGCCTTCATATACTATCAAGCTTACGGGTGTAATATTGCAGGCCCAGAACGCACAGTTGCAGGCAAACCAGGAGAACATGGCGGTGGCCCATCAGCGGCAGCTGGCGGCTGTCACGCAGCACTACCAGCGTTAGATGCAAGACTTTGCCACCTACTTCCGGGGCCTTAAGATCCCGGGAGTGCAGTAGGCCGAGCTCCCTGCATCTATCTTCGCTCCACCACCTATTCTTGTGCCTACTCCTATAGGGACTCCGGTGAGTATATTGCCTGCTGTTTTAGCTTGTGCGGCCAGCCTGCAGCTACTAATGAGATCACTTATCCTTTGTGCAGGAACAGTCAGCGGGTTCGAACCCAACTCCTGCAGATGCCAGCCCTCCACTGGGCCCGACCTTCCCGACTCAGGGTTCACGTGGCCAGGTACCGCTCCTCCTCCACCGACGCAGCAGGGGCACTCCGGGCCTGCAAGCGGCCCTCTGCTTCCGCCGCCCTACTGGACGTTCCAGTCGGCGCCGCAGTCAGGGTGGCCTCCGTGGGAGCAAGGTAGGGGCTGTGGGGCCCCTGGGGATGCCGGGTCGAGCTAGGTACCTCTGCTGTCCGCTTGTGGACCTGTATAGATGAACTTGTTGCTCTTTTGGACTTGTAGTGAATTTGTATCGATATAACTGATGAATTTGAAGATCTTTATGTATGAATTTGTGTATGGTGAATTTGTATGGATGTAACTGACGTCATTTGATGATGAAATATGATTTTTATGTGATATTCTAGTCTATTGTTGTGAATATATGTGAAATTGCATGTCTGGAATGGAAGAAAACAGAAAAAACCAAAAAAATATTTCCAGCTTTGCCGAGTGCTAGCTCTCGGCAAAGCTGGGCATTTTTCCCAGTAGAGCCCAGCTTTGCCGAGTGCTGGCGTGGCACTCGGCAAAGGATTTTTTTAAAAAAATAAAAAATCTTTGCCGAGAGACGGCACTCGGCAAAGGATTTTTTTAAAAAAAAATCTTTGCCAAGAGCCAGCTCTCGGCAAAGGATTTTTCAAAAAAATAAAAATCTTTTCCGAGAGCCGGCACTCGGCAAAGGATTTTTCAAAAAAAATAAAAAATCTTTGCCGAGAGCCGGCACTCGGCAAAGAATTTTTCAAAAAAAATCTTTGCTGAGTGCCTGCCACGTCACACTCGGCAAAGGGTGCCGTCAAGTTGACGGCACCCGTTACCTTTGCCGAAGACTTCTTTGCCGATCAATTCTTTGCCGAGTGCGCTTTGCCGAGAGCCGCACTCGGCGAAGGAGGCGTTTCGAGTAGTGATGGACAAGTGCAGCACGGCCCTTCTTACTTATAGTAGTGCGAGAGGAACATGTACATGTGCATGTAGGCATGTAGTAACCTTGCTTGCTTGCTTGTTTGTTAGCTTGTGCTAGCTTATTAGCTTGTGTAGTAGCACGTACATGTACATGCATGCACACATCTACACATGCAGGAACCAGCCTGCTTGCAGAAACACTCGTGTCCAGCCACTTCCTTCCCGATGGGATCAAGCACAAGAGGACGCCTTCTCTGTGGCTGGGCGACGGGCGACTATAGGCCGGACTGCATCGTCTCGCCCGTGCATAGTAGTGCTGATCTGTAAAGATATCCGAAGCTCGCCACAGCCAGAGACTTGTCGAAGTCTCCTATGGACTCGACGTGTTGCTCCGGCTTCTCTTCATGTTGTTATCTACTGTTCAGCTGCGTCGCTTCTAGTGTGATGTCTTGAAGTCTTGTTTGCGCTGGCGGCGTGGGGCGTTTGGAGTTGGCTTCGAGATGGCATGCATGGTGCATGTAGTGGCCACCGCGTTAATCATCTCAAAGAGGCTTTGGCCCACAGCGCACGCGTCCGCCTTTACCATTGTCCTCTTGTGCATCCCGGGTGCCTGCACCTCAGCGTTGATGTAACTTCGTCGGCATGGCCTTCTTGTAGCTCGGAGTCAATACTGCAAGCGCCATGCAAGAGCGCCGAGCCGCTGAACCTCCGTGAAGGCCAACTTCAAATCATAGATGGCGTAGAGCGCCGATTCCTAGCTTCGACTTGGATGGTGGGCACAAAGCGTTGCTGTCGTCTTGTTCCAGTGCACCTTCTCGACATCATGCATGGATGGATGGGTTGTTTTCACCTTGCTAGCGTAGGGCAAAAGTGTTGCGTATGTCCATGCCATGCCCTCCAGGCTTGGCATGTTCATCCTTCCAAGGCCTCAATTCCTTGGTTGCTTCACGAACACGTCCACATCGATATCTGCCGGTCCACCATAGATGTGATGCTCAATGTGCACTTGTCATTCAAATGAGAACCTCCAATGTACTACACTTTATTTTCTTTTCAGGGCTTCCATGGAGAAGCACCCAGTTATAGGGTGTGTATGGGGTCGACTTGAGGCAACCAGAGGTGGTCGCCCAAACTTTTAAAGGAGATCAGTGACCCAACTTCATCATCTTCTAAGGGCTGCCCCTAGCTATTGGTATAGGGCGACTTGTCCCTAGCTTTAGATGAGAAATTCTAGCAAAATTCTTGTGGCTCGATCACGTCCATGCCACTTCATCGAGTCATGTCTGCTTCTTTTGCTTGTCGTTAGAAGCAACTTCAGCATGGAATGTTTCACACATTCTTCGAGCATCGTGGTTATCTCATCTCTCGCCTTCAGTTGTAGTACTTGGGGCAAGAATTGAAGATAAATCCTTATGGTTCTTAGATGGTTGCCCTCCAGCACTTCGGGTAGAACTAGCCCCACGGTGAGAAGCGTGTGTTTGTTAGAAAATGGTTGCCTTTGGACTATGGGACAAACTTGGGCAGTATATGTGCCGCCTACTTGGTCCATGTCACGTCATTGGCTGACCCCTTTGCATATTTGCCCATATTATGTTCGGGGCAATGATGAATGGAAGTTTTGCAATTGCCGCTCAACTTGCCAATGGAGCACATAGTATAGTGTTTGTCTTCATGTTGGGTTTTGGCCCCATATTGTCATTGTTGGGGCCAAGTTATGGCACAACACTTGAGATACTTGACTTTACCTTTTGGGACTGCAATTGCTCCTTTTTTATGCTTAACATCTTGCAAGTAGCTCTAGCAAATGCAAGTATTGCATTTAGCAATGAATCACCTACACTTATCACTAGCATGCGGAGAAGGGGCAACACCAAAAGTGGTGTAATCATGCCACCTAATTGTTTGCATGGGATTTTTCATGTAATTTGCAGAGCCTGCCGAGAGGAGCTAGATACGTAGAGCCATGATGATCTCTGATGATTTCTTCCATTCTTGGGCGAAATATCGGCAAGTACCTCGTACTTAGCCAACCATCCTCAACATCTCCGTCTTGAGTCATGTAGGATTATGTTTGCACTTGGAACCCCTTCTTCGATTGTCAATATTGCTAGCGTGGAAGAGAACATATATAAATAGGGGCATGCGAACCGTCTCTTTTATTAAGCTCCCATGCAACCAAGTTTGGAAGCTCCTTTTGTACTTCGTTATTTGGGCAAAAATTGTATTGCCGCAAGTGAATGTAGGACATGCAGCAATGTCACCAAGTCCCTCACGTGAGGGGTGATCAAGGGCTGTCAATAGAGGCAAGCATATTGCACAGAAGGATGCCCCCAGTTAGCCTCTCTCTTGAAAATGCTTATCAGCACAACGATGTCTCAGATGTGGAGATCTCAGGAGACGACTTTTAAACGACCATTGAGCATAGCAAAGATGGGAGGAGAACCATATCGCACTGGGCGTGCCAATTTGTTTCGCCAGAAAAATCACTAGACGGATCGTAGTAAGTACTAAATAAAGCGCAGGCATGCCAGTATACATCTGTATACAAAAATAAATGTAAATGGGCAAAAATACACAAATAACACAAATTCAGGGAAACATCACTTTATTCATTCATTGGCGAATTACAAGGTACAATTTCCCACTTTTACATATTTACGTCGAGCTCCATCTGACAATCAAAGGATTGTGTGCTTCTGGTTCCCGGGTGCCTCTAGAGGCCTCCAGTTAATTACATCCGCGGCGTTGGGCCGCGGAATACCTCCGATTAAGCTATGCCGATGGTCGTTTTGTCGTCTCCGAATATATAAAGAGTTGTCTCCAAATACATGCATAAGCACAAATGAAAATGCGGATCCCATAGTGAAGTCAAAAGGTGTCCGGCCTCATCGGTCGCGAACAAATAGTCCCTGCCTCGTCAGTTGCGGAAAAGATGTCGCAGCCTCATCGGTCAGAGGAAGAAGGATGACTTCATATGGATCACCAGCCTTGACGGTGCGGAAAATGGTAGGTGAATGTGAGACTTGTGCTCATGTATGATACTTAAGAGGTTCCTCCTTGTGAAAAATTTGAGATGTGTATACTCGGCGCTAGCTTCACCAAGCCTACGGAGAAAATGCGGGCGGGAGTTAGACTAAGCCCGGATAAATCGTGCATTGCACCACGAAATTTATTCTTTGGTCATGCACTATGCCACGACGTTCATTAATCGGCCGCGCATTGCGCCATGGTTTTCATGATTTAGCCATGCATTGCGCCACGGCATTATATTGATCGTGCATTACGCCACGACACTTAGTAAATTCGGGGCCGAGCAATAGTGTTAAACTCAACTTCATTAATTCACGTGAACATGAATTAGCTTGTGACTTAAAACGTTGGCATGCATACAGCGCCAGTGCTGGGCCTTTTCTATTTCCTCGATGACTCCTTCTGTTTGCTTGTAGTGAGGCGTTAGCATGCATGAGCCGGGCAGACCACCGCGAGCTTGGCACACTCTCCGTCGAATATGTTCCAAATTCCGTTGTATGTTATATAAGCCGACTTCTGACGAAGCGAAGCGGAGGCCCGTCGCCGGAGGCTTGGGGCCGTCGCCGGAGGCTTGGGGCCGTCGCCGGACGCTTGGGGGGGTGCGGTACGGTACATATACCCTGGTTAGGGTTTCACCTTGAGGCATTATCTTGTAAGCCGCCATACGGCGTTGTAACCTGACTCTTGATAATAGTGAGGAGTGTTTGCAGGCTGACGCCCGTGGTTTTTCCCTTCGCATTGGAGGGGTTTTCCACGTTAAATCTTGTGTCTCCGCTGTGATTGATCTTGTTTACTTCATCGTTTATTTGCCGTTATTCACAACACTCTCTGCTGCCGAGGCTTTGTCATCGCCACACAACCGTGCCGCAAAGCTGGACTGCCACTGGCCTGGATCGCCGATGGGCTCGTCAAAATTGCAGACTGCCACGGGCCGACGATGTGATCGTCAAAACAGCAGGGCCGACAAGGGCACCCCTGGGATGCCATGCTTGACATGTCGGGCTATGCGTGACTTCTCGAGAAGAAGATAGCCGGTGGGAGCTGCTGAACCACAAAGCAGCCATGGCGCCTTCACTGTCGGGCCGCTCTTGTTGAGCTGTGGCCGACCGGTGACCGCCGTTGTTATGGCAAGCTCGCCGTCGGGGTCATCTGCTAGCAGGCCGCCATTTGCTGTGGGCCACAATAAGTTACATATAAGACGGAGAGGATTATAGAGCCGCGCGCCTTGGCGCCGAACGTGTGTGCTGTTGCTGGATGGCCATGTGCATGCTTGCCGATGGCTTCGTCGGGCTGCTGCTTCTTGTGCCAAGCACGCCACCGGACAACGGGCGAGGGCGAGATGAAGATGATTGTTGTGCTTCGATCATTGTGAGCCCGTTCTCCTTGACATTTGTGAGCCCGTTCTTCTTGACGGATGCTCTTCGATCAAACCCAATCTATCCATACCAGTTTCATAATGTTTTGGGCTGATTTCAATATTACCAAAATACACCCAGACCATGAGCATTGTAAGGCATCATACCAAAATACACCCAAACCAGGAAGCATTGTAAGGCATCATACCTTGGATGGAATGCATTTTTGGTATAGTAGAACTCTGGTCAACTTTCTTCTCTAGTGTTACGAATAAAACCTCTACACCTATTTCCCCTGCCCGAGAAGCATCTGCAACGTGTTTTGTTCACCAAAAAATAAAACAAATATATCACTGGATCATCTGTCAATAGAATATATAATCCACTGAATGTGTACAGTGTACCCATGTCTTATCTCAAGTACTTAGCTAAGATTAACACAAAGATCTACAGCAAACGAACCTGTCATGCTTCTCCCAACCATTAAGAGCAACCTTCTCCCCCAGGGTTACAATAACAAAATTGATGTTTGGTAACCTTGAAAGCATGGATACTAAAGCAACAGGTATTGATGAGGCTCCTGTCCAAGGCTGCAAATATAGATCGTGTGGAAAGAATGTAATCAGTAATCAACAAGAGACCAAAGAACTAAAAGTGCTAAACATATATATGCCAAGGCCAAAGGCTTTTAGTGTACCAAAAATCTAAAATATCCAGAACAAGGAAATTTTGTTGCCAACCACATGATTTGATTATGCTAATCCAACTGCAGTTACCAATCTAAGCTAGATTACAGTAAAACAAAGGCAGCATACTTTTGCATCACAAAAAAATATGACAACGGGCATGTACCATGAGAAGTATATAAAGAAAATTCTTGCGGGTGTCTTGGGCAGGATTATGCAGTTATGCAGTGCAGAAAGGAGAAAACTAACCATAAAAAGGCTTATGTGTGTTGTGTGGCATGAATGCAATAGAAGTTGTAGGATGCTGACAACATGAACAAAATTAAAATAACTTTCCTATTGGGAGCCATATCTATGATTATTATGCTTGCATTCAAAACTGCAGAAAGAGCGGAACTATATTTTGTTTTGTTCAAGTGGAGTAAGATGATTGTGCCTGGAAGAAATTACCTCTTCTGCAACAAATAAACAGTGTCGTGCAATCATACATCGAAGTAGAAGATGGCCGCACCATCTAAAGCGGACGACAAGTTTGCCTTTGTGACCTCTTCTGGTACCATGGGCGGAGAACCAGTGTATACATTTACGAGATTTCCTGAAAGTCAAAAGAGGATGTCAAATAAATTCAGTAAGACAATTGGGCTAAACAATCCCTTAACAGGAATGCCTATTTGTAGACGGCAGGTATTTATGCCACCCACTCTATTCTGCGGTCCATTGCAGCCTAGATCACAATTCACCACTGCCTCAATCTTAATTTTGTGCAGTGTCACTAAAACAAGATATAGATCCTAACCATGTATTTATGAAAAATTGACTGCCCATCGAGCTATATGCAAATTATGCATGCTGACAGTAGTAGGCTGGAGCACAAAAATCTTTAAAGTTTTTTAGAGTTCAAAAATCTTTTAAGTTGTATTAAGTTCATCTGCAAATTAATGCACAAATTACTTGCATCCTCCTATCAATAGTATTACCCAATTAGCAGAACATAAGTATGGACTATCATGAAAAAAAAACTCGAAAAGGCGGCTGCGAAATTCTCCAACTAAACGTTATGCATTCTTGACTTCTTGTGTGATCTTACCTGGCATCGAAAATTTGCCTTCTTGCTAGGCTGATCTCAGGAGGACGAGCTGTGCCCGCCAGGAGAAGGATCCACATGCTGAGCCCCAACACCATCGATCAGAGTGGAAGGTGGCCGTGGCGAGGGAGAGGAAGGAGAAAATTGGAAGCGGCTCCAAGGCAGGGCAGGGCATAAAAGAACAAAGTGCCCACTGAGCGTATCACGTACCTATGCACAACATCAGATGGGACATCCAATACTCGGCTAGAGTTCCTAAGATCCCGCCGCCCTTGGCCTCCAGGGCCATCTCGCCTAGAGCTCGCCCGGACGGAGGAGCATGACCGCACGGAGGATGACGACCAGGCCAAGAAACATATAAGAATCCCTATATCTGGATATCACAAATCACATTTATCCAACCATAAATCCACGAGATAGAGAGGTTGTAGACTTGTAGTCACTGAGAGGAGAGGTATACATGAAGATCTAGACTATGAAACAAGAACAAAGAGAGATCGTGCCAACTGCCAAGAAAAAAAATAGAGAGGAGAGGAATACCTGGACTGGGGGATGTAGAGATGAAGAACCAGGCTGAGAGGAAATCACACAAAAAACACTGTGGCAGCAGCCAACGCAGCCAATGGGCGATGTAGGTCGCACTGGGGTACACAGCGCCAGCGGTACAGGTGGCCTGGTCGTCGAGGCCGCGTGCCCACGTCCTCCATCGCGTCCGACACGGACGGCGTGGTTCCTCCGCCATCGGCCAGCAGCAGCGACGTGCCTTGGTGTGCGCCGTGGAAGGGCGTGGTGGCTGCGTCGACGGGGCAGGGAGCAGTGCGGTGCCTCTCTTCCCTCCCTAGCCACGGATCGCATGCGTGATATGAGCCGCGATCAACGTGAGGATGTGGGCGATCGCGGGAAAACCGTCCCACCTTCCGATGATATGTCGCATGCGTGATATGTGTTGCGGGGATCGCAGGGAAGGCAGGCCTACGTAGCTAGGGGACGCGGGATTATAGGAGGCAGAGTCATGGTCCCATCACGTACAACGTCGCACCAAAAAGCTGTCTACGGTTTGGGTTTTTTAGTTGTGGAAGATATTTATTCGATGTCGCAAATCTTTATATTTTTTACTATAAATTTAGTCAAACTTGATATGTTTTGACTTTCTAAAATTTTTAAAATGACTAATAATTTAAGACGGAGGGAGGAGCATTTTTTATTTAAGATTATCTGTGTACTGTTGAGACATCACATCAATATAATGGTACTGAGCTACGTACAAAACTGTAGCAAAAGATAATGTGTTTTCCATACCTGCATATTGATTGACGTCTGGGTCAGCCCTTCCAGAATTTTGTAAGTTTTGGTCAACTTTCATGCTTTCCTGAGCTGCTTCCAATTATTTGCTCAATCTAGTTGTCGATGCTCGGTTTACCAATTAAAGCTTTCTAAATGCTATCAACCTGTTAGGATGTTTCGCTGGAGGCATAAAAAAAGTCCGAGAAATGATTTTCAAGGGTGGAACAAAGGCGCTGACAATTATAAATATTATAAGAACAAAGGCGCTGACAATTATAAATATTACAAGTTCAGGACAACAATAGCAAATTATGGCAAATCAGGCTAAGCTAAGCATAAATGCAGCTACGTACATGCATAACATTTCTCACAAAAAAGTGGCTGACCTACAACCTAGCAATTTCAACGGCTGCACATAGCTAATAAAACCAGTTTCCAACCACTTACCTACCACATCATACAGTATACAAAACATAGCACCAAGTATATCCTACTGCCTACTGATCAAAGCACATCTGAACAATTCTTAGGGAGTGGACATACATCAATCGTAGCTTGTCAATATCCAGCCGATCAAGCCACAAATTTCAGGCAGCGCATATCATTTTGTATGACTTGACAGCGGCAAGAACAAAACCGTGTTCCACACCTCACACATGTGTAGTTTGCAGAATTACCATAGACTGAGCAGTAGTGCCGTCGAGATGAAGTGCTCGGTGGGCCCATAACAACCCTCAAATATGTTGGGACATGAGGAGGCACGGATTCTAGATTTGTCTGTCATAGTTCCAGAGTGAAAATCTATTTAAGTATAACCGACTTACAAAACAAACATGACAAGAAACAAACTTATAGCACAAGGTTACTTCTTGTAAGACATCCATGAATGATCTTGCCACCCTCTTCTCCAAAGCTTTCCCTTGCCTTGTCTTGCGTTTCATAATCTTGGACTGCTTTTTTTGCATGAGGACTGTAGAAATGAAATTCAAAATAAAAGATAACTACAACAACAACAATAACAACATAGCATTTTATCCCAAACAAATTAGGGTAGGCTAGAGATGAAACCCAGAAGGGACAATAAACAGATAAACACAAAAAAGTCACGGTTCAGGCACGTTGATGGCTAGGCTCCATGCACTCCTATCTATAGCTAAATCCTTGGAGATATTTCACTCCTTAAGGTCTCTCTTAACCGCCTCTTTCCAAGTCAATTTAGGTCGGTCTCTACCGCTCTTTATATTATCGACCCGCTTTAGAACCCTAGTACGCACTGGCGCCTTAGGAGGCCTCCGTTCGACATGTCCAAACCATATGAGCCGATGTTGAATCAACTTCTCCTCAATTGGTGCCACCCCAACCCTATCCCGAATATCGTCGTTCCGTACTCTATCCCTCCTTGTGTGCCCATAAAACCAACGCAACATACGCATCTCTACTACACTCAATTGCTGGACATGTCGTCTTTTTATAGGCCAACATTCAGCACCGTATAACTTCACCGGGCGAATCGTTGTCCTATAAAACTTACCTTTGAGCTTCTGCGGCACCCTTTTGTCACAGAGAACGCTAGAAGCTTGGCACCATTTCAACCAACCGGCTGAAATTCTATGCCTAACATCTTCATCAATGTCGTCATCCTTTCGTAGCATCGATCCTAAATACCGAAAAGTATCCTTCTTGGCCACCACTCGCCCATCGAGGCTGACGTCTCCCTCCTCATGTCTAGTCACGCTGAAATCGCACCTCATATACTTGGTCTTAGTCCTACTAAGTCTAAACCCTTTCGACTCTAACGTGTGCCTCCATAGTTCTAACTTTCTATTAACTCCTACCCTAGTGTCGTCAACTAGCACCACATCATCAGCAAAGAGCATACACCAAGGGATATCGCCTTGAATGTTCCTTGTGACCTCATCCATCACCAAAGCAAATAATAAGGGCTCAATGCTGACCCCTGATGTAGTCCTATTCTAATTGAAAAGTCACTGGGGTCACCATCACACGTTCGGACACACGTCACCGCATCCCTGTACATATCCTTGATGAGGGTGATGTACTTAGTTGGGACTTTGTACTTTTCCAAGGCCCACCACATGATATTTCTCGGTACTTTGTCATATGCCTTCTCGAGGTCAATAAAGACCATATGCAAGTCCTTCTTCTGCTCCCTATATCTCTCCATCGCTTGTCATAATAAGATAATCGCCTCCATGGTTGACATTCCAGGCATAAACCCTAACTGGTTTTGGGTCACATTTGTCACTCTCCTTAGGCAATGCTCGATAACCCTCTCCCAGAGCTTCATCGTATGGCTCATCAACTTAATCCCTTGGTAGTTAGTACAGCTTTGAACATCTCCCTTGTTTTTGAAGATCGGTACTAATATCCCTGGGTAGAGCATCAAAACTTCTATTATCCCTGGGTAGAGCATCTATATAATGTATGGAACTTCTATTATCCCTGGGTAGAGCATCTATATAATGTATGTAAATGCAGAAGTTCCAGAAACGTTGAACCCATGAACCTTTACAGATGAGAAGCTAGATCATGTGAAGAACTGGCTTCAGGGGCATTCCATTGACTAAAAACAGTCACCTTAAGAATAATTTGTGGTGTTTGTACCAGATTTGGTAGAAATTTTAATTGTGGTATTTCAAGGAAAAGAATGAAGAATGTTGTTTAGTCTGGAAAATTTATACTACGAGCAGTGAAAATAAATATCACACAAAACCACCCTGTGTTTGAATATTCGTCGTTTTCGAAGATTAAGTTGTCCAATAGTAAATTCTCACCGAGTCTCTGCATACTGTGTCAACATTATCCTTTTGGCATTGGTATGAAGACAAATGAGAAAGAAACTGACCCGGGTCTTCCTCGTCCATGGATCCCTACTCAACATCACTAAGATCTACCACCTCAACCCCCGCATTATCACTCTCAAGAGCTTCAAGGCGAGCTAATGCAGCCTGCATGGCGTTACAGAAATGGATATGCTCACAACAGGGTAATAAAACATATAGGATATTACTTCAGGCACAGTGATAGATAAGTTACTATAAAGATGAAAATGATGTTAATATGAGTCGAATCTGAGATAAGACCTTGAGTTGTTCATAACTTATCAGTCAGGGATGAACTAGAGAATGACAAGCTGAGAATGTCAGGGAAAGAGGATCTGGAAGCAGACATACAAACATACACCCTGACGATGGAAATGCTTAGCACTTTAGACAGTACTGTATATAATAGTAGAGCCTAGTAGCCTACAGTTACTAAGCTAAGGGCACATACTCTGTTTTGATGAGAGTTTGTTTAAAATTACAAAATGTGCCAGTTTGGATGAAAATCAACAAGGCAAGGCTCCTTACCTAGACAGTGGATTTTCCAAAATAACGTAGGAAGGCAGACAGTGCAAAAGTTTAAGAAAAAGCAGTGTAAATTCAAGAAATAACTCTTTGACTAAAGGGTCTTCTAGAGCATATATTACCAAAGCTTCTTGTCTATAAAACCAATTTTTTGCTCTCAGAACAAAGAAGGAAACTATAATAAGGACAATCCCTTAAAATGGTTCCGTAAACATGAATTGGAGCATTTCAACTTTAACACTGTCATACTCATATACCTGGCCCGGAGGCCCCCGAAACCAAACCGGGTTACCAGACTGGAGGCGATGGTGATACAGGACCAAGCAAGGCTGCTGCCGACGAACTGAAATCAAACAACAAAAGTGAATCCTGCTCCTTCCTAGCTCGTGTCCTCGATCTTCTTCCTCCTCCAGATTCTCATGCATCCCTGATTCGTCTCCCTTCTCGAACCTACTAGAACCCTTCTCTACCTCTGCTATTGCTGAAAAATCACTCTTCCTCTCTTTCGCATTATGAAAAATCGCATCACTGTATCTGTGTATCAGAACAAAGTGGGAAGACGCAGGGAGTAGTCAGTCTATTCCTGGATTGGTGAAGCCGTTAATGTAAGTGAGAATGCAACCTATCGTTACCTGGGCGAGGTTGTCAGAGCTGGCGAGCGCTGATGCCATGCGCGTGGCCATCCGGCGCGTGCGGGCGCTTGTCCGGCGGAACGGTCCGATGTTCTCCTCCTCCCCGTCCATCTCCGGTCTCCAGCAGCCGCAGGCAGCGGCGGGCGGGCCTTGCGCTTGGTGCGCCGACAAGCGTGTGGAGCGGTTGAGGCGCAGGCGCGTGGGATTGAGCAGGCGCCGGCGACGGTGACTGGTGGGCGAGTGCGTGACGGCTGCGGCGGCGAGGGGGCGCGGTACGGGCGGCGCGTGGTGATTGCTACTGAGCTGCTGCTCCGGCGTCGGCCCTTCTTTCTTGTCTTCCCATGGGCTTTTAGATGTTTGATGGCCCAGGTACTGCACTTTTAGATGTTTCCGCTCCTGGGCCAGGCCATCTCGTAGTTTCAGTCCACAAGACCAGAACCTTATCTCAAAGACAAAACAGTCAGTATGCATACGTACAATGTACTCATTCAGCATGTTGAGAAAATGAACATGAGATGCCATGCACGGACTGCTTGCACTACATCAGCCTCGGCCTCTACGATTGACACGGCCAGCTGCACTCGATCATCAACCACAACCAGGCATGATTTACTTCAAATGGCCTATCCTAGAGCAGCAGCAGTAGCCATTCACATCCACATCCACCCAATTCCTCTCTTCCGACGGGAGATGAACCATCTTTATTTTAGAGTTCTAATACGTATCTCCCGCTGTTCATTGAAGCCATTAACGAAGGACAATTACAGTGCTTTGCAGCAGACACGTTCGGTGCTACTGGTCCAAAATAAAGAAAGAAAAAATAATAATAACAGCACTAACCAAGGGACACACCGTCCACACTCGCGAAGACAAGTAGTTCAGAGTTAAAAACTAAGTAAACACGTACAAGCTGTTTTAGCAGCAACTTTGTCATCAGCTGCAATATATATGTGCATCATCCTCGGCGTGCCAGGGACAAATGAAGGGCGTCATCAGCAACTTTGTCATCACCTTGCGCCTTTTCACCACCCATTTCCTTGTGTATCAGCTGCTTTGCTTCGAAGCTGCCCTCCGTCTCCTCCCAACTCTCTACAAAAAAAAAAAAAAAGGAGTCATCCAATCCACTATTTGCTTTGATGGGATTCTGTAACACGTAGCCTGGTCGAAACAAGATTCATTGGGATCTCCAACAAAAATGAAATAAAATCCACAGCCTTAGTCACGCTTATTCGGCCGCAGATGGTTACCTGTCCACCTATGGGAAATTATAATAATTGCTCAGAAAGACAAAGCTTTGGACGCGTCTGGCCAGCTTGTGCCTCTTGCTGGCATTGTCGAAAGCTTCACAAGACATATGTATTTTGGCGCGACGACGCCGTGGTGTGCCAGAAAAATGCAGCCGATGCAAGAAGCCTGTTGCATTGCATAGAGCCAAAGATTGCCGGCACCGGCAGGCTGGATGCTTCCTCTGGCCTATCAAAGATTTATCAGAGATGAAACCAACGGTTCGTCCTTTTCTCTCCCGTTGTGTCAAGCTGCAGTACAAGAATCGATGCAAACATAAGAATGAAACTGAATAACATAAGGATGAAACTGAATAACAAGCTAGCGAGGGTACTAATGACAGGGGCTTCCAATCCAATTTGCCAGGCTCAAGATGGGTAACGGCCAATGTATCTCCAACAATCACATTCCTTCTTGACTTCAGGTGCCTTTGCATGCTCATGTATCTAACCTACTAGCCTAGTGCGGTAAACAATGCGGCTCTGCAAGCAAGCTTAATTTGACGCCACTGGATGCTCAACCTGTTCTGTTGAGATGCAGCAGCAATAGTTGTAAGCAAAACAAACTTAATCCACGTGCACACTTGTAAAATCTTAAAGCAAAACAAACTATTAGAAAGTTGTAAGCTTGCGACTAGATAATGAACCAGCAAACTTTCAAAAATTACAATTCTTTGCATAAAGGGGGTAAAAGATCACATTACATAGAGTGGAAGGCATCCATTATAAAAGGTCAACATAATACAACAACATTACACAGCTTTGAGATGGAGCAGCATAAAAAAGGGAAACAAACAATATTCCACATCCAAGTAGTGTAGCACGTAGAAAACAGAGTTGCAAACAAAAAAAAACAAATGCTACTAGCTGGTAGTAATTATGAAATGGATTGGAAATCAGTTTACATACACTACTGAACTCAAGGCCTTTGCCGAGTGCCGGGCCTTCGAGGAATTTTTAGTCGGCAAAGGCTTTGCCGAGTGCCGAGATGACACTCGGCAAAGAAAAACAGCCGTTACGGCACCGGCGCCGTTGAAATTTTTATTTTTTTAAAAAAAATCTTTGCTGAATGCCGCCGTGCCAGGCTCTCGGCAAAGAAATTAATTCTTTTAAAAAAATCTTTGCCGAGTGCCATGGCAAAGGCACTCGGCAAAGAAATAATTTTTTTTGAAAAACCTTTGCCGAGTGCCATGGTCAAGGCACTCGGCAAAGCTGAAAAATATGGTGTAATTTCCCAAACCATGGCACTCGGCAAAGCATCTAAACTTTTAATTTTTTTTTTACATTCCATCCAAACAAACAATATATATATCAACCATCATAGATATATCACAAACATCACTTATATATCACAAACAAGCCATTTTCTCACAATATATCACAACCACAAACACAAGTTCATCATTCACAAGTTCATCATCACAACCACGACCAGAAACATGTTCATCATCACAACCACAACCACAAACATGTTCATCATCACAAGTTCATCATTCACAAGTTTATTACCACAGTCTATCACTCTCAAGTACAATCACAAGTTCCTTACCACTAGTCTGTCACCAACAAATGTGACTCATCACCAAGCTGGCCACTGCGACTGTGGTGAAGCAAAGGCTCTATCATTCGGTGACGCATTAGCGGGAATATTCGAACCTGTCGACGGAGGCTGCACAAAGGAGAAGAGATTGCATGTGTTAGACAGGATTACTTGGATAGCTAATCTAGGAATTTCTTGCATGTGTGAGATTGCATCTAGTAATCTGGGAATACAGTTTTGGAACTTAGAGAGAATCCTATCAATTTGCAAAGCACAAGCAAAAACAGTAAACTTTCATACTCACGGGAGTAGCTGTAAGAGCCGGAAGTGGAGGAGCTGACAACTGCATAGGTACACCCATTTCTTGGCCAAGACTTTGCATGATCATAATCATTTTCGCCATCCTCTTCTCCTGGGCCTCTTGCGTGGCCCGCTCGGCCTGCAGCTGCGCGGTCTGCTCTTGATGAAGCCTACGATCTTCTTGGAGCTGGGCCTACAATATTTCACTCCAATGTTTTATTACTGCAAATCTAATTCAGGTGTGTAAAGATCAATGTACAACGAATAAAATAGGAATTACCTCGAGTGTGTCGACTCGCTGCAATGCTGCTAGGCCATGGGCGTATGGGCTGGCTGGAGCTCGTGCTCCGTGTTCGGATAGCGGAGAGAGAGGGAACAGAGGTTGAGTCGATGCTACCGTCTGCAATCCAGAACCGCCGTGCTTCTTGCCTCCTCCCGGCCTCATGACCAGCTCTGGATCAATGGGCTGAGTGCTCACATCGTAATCTGCCCCATGGAGCTGGGGTCGGAGTAGGCCTCGGCCGGGACATCTAGGTTGAAGGAGACGTTGGACATCACCTTGCCCATGTGGGACATAGCCCACGCCTCGAACTCCAAGACCTCCTGGCCAGGGTGTGCCACCTCATCTGCAATCCACAACCGCCATGCTTCTTGCCTCCTCCCAGCCTCATGACCACCTCTGGATCAATGGGCCGAGTGCTCACATCGTAATCTGCCCCATGGAGCTGGGGTCGGAGTAGGCCTTGGTCGGGACATCTGGGTTGAAGGAGACGTTGGACATCGCCTTGCCCATGTGGGACATAGCCCAAGCCCCGAACTCCAAGACCTCCTAGCCCGGGTGTGCCACCTCCTGTGAGAAAGACGGCAAGATGATTAGAAATCAGGCAGAATTAAGCATCAAAATAGATAAATGAAATCACGTACGTATGCTTGTTTGAATCCAGAGAGGCTGCGGCTGCCTTGATGGTGAGTTGCACCTTGCTTCAGCAGACGCCAGCCCAGCAAGCTTCGTGCCCCTCGAGGTACCCCGGGTCGAGCCACCTGTCCACGATCATCGCCCAACACTCAAGATATGCTCGACACCACCAGGGAATCACCTACACATCATCGAGTATTTGACATATAAGAAGACCAAATTAAACGTACTTAATCTCAAAACCAATCAATATTAATGTTATTCGTCTACCTCAAGGTACTGGGCCCGGGTCAGCGTCACCAATCTTGCTTCACCCTTGGAGAGGGACTGTCCAAGTGCCGACGCGTAGTAGTCTATGTGGGCCTAGATGCGTGCCTCGTGATGCATGTCAGTGACATATTTTTTACAAGCTGTGGAAGCCACCCGAGCCGCCGTGTTCTCAAGTCCATCTTCAGGTTTGAAAAACCTCTACATACAAACATGATGTATCCATTCATTATTTTAAGAAAAGACTTAACCAATGAATGAGATGTATTGAGCAATGTTGTGCGAGAGAGACTTACCCAAAAACTGCGCCAATACCCGCTGCTCCTTGTTGTGGTACTCTGCATCCGGTGCGACTTTGTACTTGTCCCACGTGTAGGCCGGCTCCCGCTTCTGCGGAGACACGTCCACAATGTCGGGGTACCATTTCTGGCATAGAACACCCAGGACGCTAGTAGGAGAGCGTGTGGGAGTACCCGACAGAACTTCCCAGCTCCTGCACAACTGATTAAGAAAAAATATTAGTTTTCCTTTTGATTTTTAACATATCATATGAATTAGTTGTGATAACATCTATAGTTACTTACTTTTTTGCCACAGGCCGAAGCACTAGGCAGTGGTGAGGAAGCGAAACTGGAGGGAGGTTCACGGGACCTCGCTGGTAGACAGTCGAGGTAGCGGAACTATAGTTCGTCTGTTGAGTCCCCTCATCCTCCGACGAGGACGAGTCCGTGGCCATGGCCGTCATGTGCTCCTCCAGCACCTCCTCATGAGGAGGGGGAGAAGACCGCTACCTCCTGCGGCCACCCCTACCCCTCCTCCCGCCACCTCCTATTGCCACGGCCCCTGATGATGACCCCTCACCTGCAACGAGAGGGCATGGTCTTTGGTACCTCGAGTTCACGTGCCTCGGTGAATGGTTGCCTACTATCTTTGTTCAATCACCTACAATTATAAAGAATGAACAAGACGTGTTAGTACATACATTACAAATAGATTCAAAATAAATAAACAAAACATAATTACAAAAAAATATAGTATTACATGCATTAGGAATAATCTTCATGATTGGGATCATAGGTCTCGTCATCACTGTCAAAATTGTCCAAATGGGCAACACTATCTGAAGGTTTATGTTGTCTTCATCGTCATTGCTTAAATGGAATCACTCAAGCATTTGTATCTCCTTGGGATTTTGCACCTCATCTCCAGTGTCCTCGTCATCAACCATTTCATTGTCTACTTCCATTTTGATCACTTTGGTTAAGACTATCTCAAACGCCCCTGTAGCCCATCTTCTTGATAGAACTCTCCATCATATGTGTTTGCGTTAAAGTTGTAATCTTCATCGTTTGGGACAGGTAGTTTACCATGTGGAGATACCTGGTGCACAATAAACCAACCCTTAAGATGCTCTTTGTCTTGGCACGTGTATGGCGCATGATACACCTGCACGGCCTGTTGAGCCACAACACAGATATATTTTCTTGTATAAATGGAATCATGTCAAATCTCGACTAGCCCAAGATGAGGGGTCTGTCTCGTTTGTCGAGGATTAAACCAGTGGCACTTGAATATGACAGGATTAAGAGGTTTGGAACCATAAAATGAAATTTTATAGATTTCCTCAATTCTTCCATAATAGTCAAGGCCATCAGTGCCGGGCATAAAAATTCATTATTTGTGGTTTTTCGATTGGGCCGACTCTGCTCGTATCTTGCTGTATGAAAGCGATATCCATTCACATCATAACCGGTTGTTGATGCAAAAAGGCGTTAGATCTGCAAACACACCGGGCTAATACCCTGGTTCGATATCAAGGCGTGCCAGTCGATTTGACCTGTTAATCGACAAGGATGATAAATTTGAATAAAACCCGAACGAGACGACAGCGATACGCCCGGACGTCAAAGCTCAGATGATATTCGATAACTGTTGAACAGATTAGACGAGACGACAGCGATACGCCCGGACGTCAAAGCCTGAATCATGCTCGGTATACGCGGAACTTGCAAGGTCGCCGGAGATCAAGTTGATGCAGCCCGCCGATTCTTGAAAGAACTCGTTGAAAAGGAAAAGGTACTGGTGACGAAGTCGTCAAAAAGTAGATTGCTGAAAAGTAGATAAAAATAATAGATTTGTTGTATTTGATTGTATCTCTTTACATTGTCTCTCGGTACATATTTATACCCTAGTACTATGAGTCCTAAACAGACACGACAAAGTATTGCCTAAACAAGTCTTATCTCTAAGGAATAAAAAATAACGACTCGTACCAAGGTCGGACTTAAAAATAAACTATTAAAATAATGGCATAAATATTACCAGTTTCCTTATCCATTGCTCTACGATGAAACCTCTATCGGCACACTCCTTATTGCTGTAGATTCCATCGGCAACCCATCGATAATGACTCAGACCTGCTTTCCACGTCCTTCAGCTCTGCTTTCCATCGGCAACCATGCCTCTCTCTCCATCGGCAACAGCCCTCTAGCCTCATCGGCAATGTATGAGATCAACATGTCCTTTATCGGCAATCATCCATCGGCAATTTAGAAGCAATGCCGGAGAAGGACCACTCCCTTGCCGATCGGCACAGTTTTCGGCCCATATTGACACGTGTCAAAAAACGGTGTCAACACCAGTAAATAACTTCACCCTAATGTCATAGCTGTTTGCAACCTGCCTCAACTCGTCACTTATGGACGCATTGGTCTGGGCCTGCAAGCTCAAGCATGATAGATCGTTATATTATTGGAATGTACGATCAACTTGGAATGTCGAACGAAGTACGACCTAAATTAGACAGTACCTGTTGTTTGAACCAAGAAATAAAATCAGGCCTCCCCGCTCCTACACCCTGTGACAGAAGGGTACTAGTTTCCTGCGGGGTAGGGTCCCTTGCTTGATGCCAGGATTGACGAACAAATTCCCTGTACCAATGAGAATCAATGGGGGTGACAACGTATTGAAATAAGTTCATTGAGAACTTACTTAACGAACGGCTCCACCTCGGCAAGGTTGGTTAACACATATAACATGATACTACACCACTCTTCATTATCTAATTGTTTGCGCTGCCGAGTTGGCCTTTGAGAAGGCTGAGGGTCAATTCATTTTCGCCAGCATTGTATCGAGAGGGTGGATTATGCTTGCTAGGAAGGTTCTGCGTGTAGTATGTTGTTGTAAAGTTTGACACCTCCTCACAAATGCATGCCTCTACAATGGAAGCCTCAATTCTGGCTTTATTTGTACATTTTTTGCGAAAATTCTTTAGACATCTCTCAATTAGATAGCACCAACGGGCCTGCACGGGCCCCCCATACGTGCCTCAGTCGGGAGGAGCACAATCAGGTGCTGCATCGGCAAGAAGAATCCGGGTAGAAAGATCATCTTTAGCTTACAGAGCAACAAAGGTGCCGCATTTTCCAAGTCTTTAATGACGGTCAGAGATAGCTCCTTGGCATAAAGTTGGTAGAAGAAATAGCTCAACTCTGCCAGCATTAGCCAGACATGCTTAGGGACATAGCCTCGAACCATCGATGGAAGAAGCCACTCAATCCATATGTGGTAGTCATGACTCTTCATCCCGTTGACTCGCAGAGTGCCTAAGTTCACTCCCCTGCTCAGATTCGCTGCATACCCATTAGGGAACATTGCCTAAGTTCACTCCCCTGCTCAGATTCGATCCATACCCATTAGGTAACATTAACGTCTTGATCCATTTAAGTACTTCCCTCCTTTGATCGGGTGTCAAGACGAAATTGGCCTTAGGCCTTCTCCACTGCTTTCCTGCTATAGGAGGTCGCATCTCTTGTTTTGGTCTATCGCACAATGTCGCCAGGTCCACTCTAGCCTTAGGGCTATCCTTAGACTTGTCAGTGTCCATGAGTGTTGCCCAAAGTGCCTCGGCAATATTCTTTTTAGTGTGCATTACATCAATGTTATGGGGCAATAGGAGGTCATCGAAATAGGGGAGCCTCATCAAGCCGGACTTATGTAATACCTAGTTTTAAGGACAAAACCAGATATACACCATATGTTAGTCCTGAAAGTCAATTCCCGTATATAGCTACAAGTAAAGGGTAGTATCAATAAACAATGATTAATATTTAATGTACTTAGTATGAGAGAGATAACCTTAGGTAGCAATCAGCGGAAAGACCACTCCGATCTTCGGGTAAGGACTCCATTTCGCTGGATTCAACTGACTGGTTGATCACAAGCCTAACTTCTCCTGAGGTGTGGGGGGAATTGCAAGGGTAAGTCCATGTCGAACTCAACAAATATAACATGGGAGTGTATGAGGCACAAAAGGATGGCACTGGTTTAACTGTGGTAAGCTTTGATTGAGTCAAGTTTTAATCCTAATATTAAGCAATAAGTTATGCAAAACCCAATTGAAACCACAATATCATATGAATCAACATTTTATCTCATAATTATCCATCATCAAGTCGGTGTACTATTATGTGAGTTTTCCAGGCCGTCCTGTCTGTGGGCACAGATGATATATTGATTTAAACTCTGCGCAGATGTGTACACTTTCACTATGAGTTATGATTTCCAAATGCTCAGGTTCACGACTTCCAAAGCACCAAAAACCATATAAAGCCACCCAAGAGTTCGTCTAATATTCAAGGGTTGCTTAGTCATCAGATATAGAACCCCTCTCCAATATGGCACATTCCTATCCGGCTATACACATAAGGACAGAGAGCGCCCTATACCCAATTCGGCCCTTCCTCTCACAAGCTAGAAAAGGTCTCTTGGATGAACTAGAGCCAGAGCCATGTAGCCCTCACAGCTATACGTTAAGTCCCAGCTTTTGCTGACAAATAAGTCCTTATGGAAGGGCCAAGAGCATCATGAAAAAGCAAGAGCTCTCTCGCCCTTATATTATGTTTCTAAAAAGCATCTTTTAACCATTGTTGCATAGAACCATTAGTCAACATTCAGATCAATATTGTTTAGTTTGAGCACTAGCGATACTACCCATATGCATGAATAACCCATCGGTAACAAGGAGTAAAGTGGAAATTGCTAGTTAAATCCTTAGGGTGATCAATATTAGACACATGCAACATGACTAAATTATTTAGAGGTGAATAGGTAACAAGGATGGTCCATTGTATACTTGCCTTTTACTCAGATCCTTCTTCTAGTCCGAACCTTTGTAGAACTACCTCTTGACCACAAAATTCTTCTTCTTAACCACCAACCTCCAGATCATCAACTCAAAACTCATCGACTGGACACGATCATACAACACCACAGAAGCATTCATGCAATCATACACGATGCAAACAATAGAACTATATTAGGACAGTACACCAATCATAGTAAAATAGATTTAAAAAAGCTTTTAAAATCAATCTACGCGTCACTATGATCACACAGATGCGAAGATCACTAAAAACGGAGCTAGAACGAATAAGTTATGAATTTTACAAGATTTCCTATTGTAAAATAATAGATTAAAATAAATCTCAAATTTTAAAAATTGAAAATAGATCTAACAGTACCATTAACATGTAGTTAATGAAATTATGAATCTAACGCAACTTGAACGGATCGATTCGGAGCTGAAACGAAGATTTTATAAGCAAGTTAAGATAGATGGTAAAACCGTAGTTACCTCATCTCCTTCCCTTGATCCGTATACTGAACGTTAACGTGAACTTGGTTGGCATGGTGGCCAAGATCGATCCATAGGGAGGAAGGGCCTCAGCGTGGGGTGAACGTGCACATAGCCAGCATGCACGGCGGTATATACTCCTGCTCGGCACACAGATGAGTGGGGATGACCACAGGGAACAACAGATTTAAATCGGCAGGCCACACGCACAACAACATACCAAAACGATCTGCCAAAGATGAAGTTGATGGCAACGGATTAATCTCCCCATGATCCATGATGATGACGCTTCACGTACATGTTATGCACGTGTGTTCCTCGGCGGCAGGCGGAAGTTGTAGAGATGGTTGAAGCAATACGACAAGGACAAGATCGAGCTAGGCAATGGTGAACCATGATGGAACTGACGACTGGATGAAGAGTATATGACAATGCATGGCATCAGCATAAATTTTAATTTGATCGATAAAATAATGGGCAAGGAGACGTGCGTCTCACCTTTAATCAAGTAGGCATGACGCTTGTTTTTGGTTAAGGCGATGGAAGAAATAGCATCTGCTTGTGTTGTTTGGACACAGGAGCTGGTGACCGTGACTTCCATGTACTGATCATGAAGCATCACGTGTGCAAATAAACTTGCACGGAGCCAAATCATACGAACTGTAGGTTACTCCAATGAATAACCTATTCACGTCCAGAGTTGGATTGAATTGAAGGCAGCAAACGCCTGGCTTCCTCACCTGCTCGGGCAAGGACAGCACAGCCAGCCATGGCCTACCAGAGAAGACCGGCACAGCTGCGGCAGATTGGCAGGATGAAGGGTATACGTTAGGCTAACAAATAGCATAAACGGCTTGTGGTATGATGTAGGCGATAGATGATAATTAAAATAGAAACAAAGACACCATATATGGAGGTGCTCACCTTTATCCTTCGGCTACGGACAAACGATGGCAACAAATTAGTGGATGGAGGAGAAAGCAACAATGGAGGCTTGCCGTAGGAGTCGTAGTCGGAGTTGGCCGATGGTGACACGACGAGTAGAGTCAAATCAAAAATTTCAATTTACTACGTGAGGGATTCCTAAACCAGGGGCTTCCCTTGCGATAGTTTTGACGTGCTTTGTCCAAGGATTGATACATATACATAGGACAGAGAACTACTCATATCTACATCAACTAGCAACATATTACTAATTGATATTGCATCGTCTACTTTTACTAATAGTTCTAATTAATTATTAAAACCATTAGTAAATAAAGATATGGGCCTTTAGGCATCCAGGAAATTGAGAGATTTTATTATTTTCACAATTAATTAATTTTATGGATAAAATAATTATAGAAAACTTCAGAATTGATTTTTAAGCCACGAAAAATAATCCAAAGGCTCCGAAAATTCGAAGAAAATTCTTAGAGACATTTTGAAACATAAGCAACCTAAATAAAGTATTTAGAGCTCATACGAAGATATTTTGGAGGATCTAAAAATTAGAATATGCTCATAGAAAAGTGAAAATAGGTTCTGAAAAAGCTAGAAAATTCCCAAGGAGGTTATAGAGATTGATTGACAGGCGAGGAACTGAAAGGAGTGATTTGGGTTATAAAGAGAAGATTTTAAGAAGGTGCCAAAGAAAATTGAAGCTAAGAAATAAGGAATTTGGTCGTAGAAAAATGACAAAAGTGTGCCGAAGAAGGAAGACGATCGACCTATTAAATAGATTTTGAAAGCCTTTTCACTTTTGATCAAAACCACACATCACAAAAATATAAATACACCAGCATGTATACACAAACATGTTGCTAGCTCCTATGATAAATTTTAGTTTAATGAAAATATTATTTTACCTAGTTTTCATAAGCATAAAAATTCAATTTAAATCATTTTACTCTATTTTTTAAAAGTGTAAAATTTAGGGTGCTACAACTTATGAGTCCACATATGTTGCTCACCATATCCCACAAAACTACCTTCTTCGTTAGGCACGAGGGCATCTATCTGAGCACGAACCTCGGCACCAGTCCTCATGCACGGTTCAGGGTCTGTCACTGCGACACCTTTCGTTAAGTTCTTGATGTCTTGTCTGAATAGTGGTCAAGAGGGAGGAATTGACGATGTTTGTCGAACGACGAATACTTGCCACCCTTCTTCAACCAAATGAACCTCACAACTTTCTTGCATATTGGGCATGAGAACTTCCCATGAACACACTAGGCACAGATTAACCCATGTGCCAGGAAGTCATGTAGGGAGTAGTGGTACCAAACGTGCATTTTGAAGCTTGTCTTTGTAGCTCGGTCGTATGTCCATACCCCTTCGTCCCAAGCGCAGACCAATTCATCTATCACAGGCGCCATGAACACATCCATATTACTCCCCGGGTGCCTAGGAATTATCAACGACAGGAATATGTTATGCCCTTGAAAGGAGACGTCGGGGGATATTGAGGGGGATAACGAACACGGGCCAACATGTGTTAGGGGCAATCATCATTCCGTAAGGATTGAACCCATCTGTTGTCAGCGTGACACGTACATTGCGAGCCTCAGCTGCTTTCTCAGGATGTTTGTCATTAAAGCCGATCCATGCTTCAGCATCGGATGGATGTACCATCTTCCCAGGATTGTACAGTGTGCCATTTTTGTGCCATTTCATCTGCTTCACGAATTCCTCGGTCATGAATAGCCGTTGGATCCTCGGCAGGAATGGAAGGTGCCGCATGACTTTCGTGGGGATCGGTAGCTGACTCTTCTAGCCATCACCTGAGTATACCTCTAGGTACCTGGAGGATTTACACTTTTGATAGTACTTTTCATCCTTGTGTTCTTTCCTAAATAGGACGCACCCATTTGGACAAGCATGTATCTTTTCATACGGCATCTTAAGTGTACGAAGGAGTTTTTGTGCCTCGTACAAGTTCTTCGGCAGATTGTGGTCCACCGGTAGCATGGTGCCAAACACGCCAACATCTTATCAAAGCCTTCTCGACTCAGGTTTAACTCGGACTTCAACCCCATTATGCGTCCAATGGCATCCAGCTGAGAAACCATTGTACACTCGTGAAGGGGTTTCTGTGCCGAGTCCATCATTTCATAGAAGGCCTTTGCTTGTGCCTCCATCTCCTCCTTCTCACGTTCATCAGTGAAGTAAGCTTGGTGAGCGTCATCTAGCATGTCCGCTACCTCGGCATCAGCATCAAAAGCCTCGAGGCGTGGTCTCACCACCTCCTCTCTCACACGATCAGCTTCACCATGGTGGATCCACCGGTGGTAGCCCGACGTAAATCCATTGTACACAAGGTGTTTACCCATGTCCACCTCATTTACCCTTCTCCTGTTGTCACATTTGATGCAGGGACAACAAACTAGAGAATGTCCTTTAGCACTCTTGCCAAATGCATGTTTCAAGAAACCCACTGTCCTCTTCACCCATTCAAGGTTGTAATCCCCCTTGCTTCTCTGGCCCATGTACATCCACTGATGTTCCTCCATCCTTTAACATATATATCAACGAGTAATGTGACCATCAATTGCATCTACATAGTGTTCCTACTGCCTAATAGGTGAGGATATGTCCTAATTCCACCCAGGATGCATAGATAAGGTTAGTTTCCATGCTGCCCCAATCCGAGGCAGAATTTCGGCAGCACCTCCCTACCGTTCTCTCGATACACGTCCTACAAGGGAGAGTGTGTATCTAGAGAACGACAGGGAGATCATGTTGAAACTCTATCTCGGACCATGAAAACTAACCCATCTATGCATCCGCGGGCTGTCCAAAAAACATGGACAATCTGAAACAAATACGGTCGTAGATATACAAAGAACTGCATACCTCCAACCGTATCTCTTTTGAACGAGAGACGCCTAACTAGGTTGCGTGATATACGACAATGATGCGGAAAGAGAGGTTATACCTAGGGTGCCGGTGAAGTCAGGCTAGCAGGACCGTGGTGAGTCGATGCAGTGGCGAGGTGACACAGTGCAGGCAGACCCGCAACGCCAACGAAGATGATCAAGGTCCTCCAAGGTACTCTGGATCCGTTCCGATAGGTCCTTCTCCTGCATAAAAACCATAGAGATTAGACCCAACTAAAAAATTTCGGCAGCACCTCCCCTGCACAGGGACGTTTCTAAAACCTTAAAAAACAACGGCACGAAGGCCGACAACCACAAATATGGCACAAAGGCCCACACATCCACATCTAGCATGAAGGCCCACATATCCACATACAGCACGAAGGCCCACACAACCACATACGGCACGAAGGCTGACAATGGGAAGTTTTACCTTGGGTGGCGGTGGAGTCGGGCGTCGCAGTGATGGGGTCACTTTCTTCTCCGGTGAGGTCGAGCGGCGCCGGAGTACTCCTCTCCCCCCTCTTCCCTTCTCCCTTCTCCCCTTCTCCTGTTCCCTTCTTCTCCTTCTCCTTCTCCTCCTCTCCTTCTTCTCCTTCATCTCTCCTTTTCCTCTTCTTCTCCTTCTTTTCCTCTTCCTCCTCCTCCTCTTCTTCTCCTTCTCTTCCTCTTCCTCCTTCTACTTCTCTGCCTTCTTCCCTCCAACACCACCGGCGATGGGGGGGCGGGCTGGGGGCGGCAACGACACCTCACCTGTGCGGGCGGGGCGGGGAGGCTGGCGCGGGGCGGTGGCGTGGTAGGGGCAGGGAGGCCAGCACGGGGCGGGGGCACGGTGGGGCGCCGGCGGGTGGGGTGTCCTCAGGGCGGCGCTGGGTTTTAGGCATGTGTAGATGTCTGGGTTTTAAGCATCGTACGTCACAACTTCCTCGGAACCTTTCTAATTTTTTATCACTGCCTCCGCATGCGATAACATGACATCTCGATAAGTTTCATGATTTTTAGACTTCCTTTCAATTTTATAGAATTTAAAATCAGTTCCCCCGCAATTGGTGGCCATGTTTCGTGAACAAGATGCTCAAAATTTGACGTGTGTCCCTGGACACATCCTCATAATACAATCAATAACATGAATATCAATTTTTGAATTACTAAATTCTATTATTCTATGCACCTGTAGTTCAAATTTGAATTATACGAAAAAATTTAACTAAATGAAATAAATTAACTAAATATATCAAAAAACTGAAAAAAGTTTCAAATTTTAACATGGAGTTGTAATTATAGGGCTGCACAAAAAATGGAGGCAAAAAACAAAAATAAATTATTTTGCCGAGTGCCTGGCCTGGCACTCGGCAAATAAGGTCTTTGCCGAGTGCCTGGACCATAGACACTCGGCAAAGAAAATAAAAAATCAAAAATTCTTTGCCGAGTGCCTAACTGTTGGCACTCGGCAAAGACTGACGGCGGGTAGCCGCCGTCACCTACGGCCAGCTTTGACGAGTGCTCGGCACTCGGCAAAGATGGGCTTTGCTGAGTGCCTGCCTTTGCTAAGTGTCTGGCACTCGGCAAAGCCTCCTTTGCCGAGTGCTTTTTTTTGCCGAGTGCGGTACTCGGCAAAGAGAGGCTTTGCCGAGTGCCTGATATTTGGCACTCGACAAAGCCAAGAGCATTCGGCAAAGCCCTGTTTCCGATAGTGATAGCATGGATGAGGGTTCACTCAAATCAATCCATGCCTTGTGCAGCCATGCGAATCTCGGAAGTGGATGGAGCCATGTCGATGTGGACCTGGAAAGGCGATAGAGCAGTGCCGGTGGAGACCTGTGAGGTTGATGATGAAGAAGGGTCAGCGGAGACCTCAGAAGCCGATGTTGGAGCTGGAGCAGTGCCGTTGTTCCCTCCCCACCTTTGGTGCTCCTGCCTCTGCAGCTTGTTCGTGAAGGTCTCCATACCCATGTAAAACAGCAGGAGCCAAATATAGGAGAGGAACTCACCACCGTTGCCCAAAGCCTTGGCATGTAGATATCCCTGCATCTACTTGCCGAGAGGCAGAGCATCTCCACCCAGACTTTCTCGATCTCTTCCCACATCATCTCCTCACCCTTATCCAACAACCTTTGGGCAAGAATCCAGGCATCGTTGACGAAGTTTTGTTTGTAGCCTCCCTGCGTTTCTTCTGTGCGACCTTCCTTCAACTCCTCTTCAGAAGCTTGCTTTGGCTTGTCCAGCATGACGCTGATCAGTCTCTCCATAAGAAACTCCTCTTTCACCGGTGCAGCCTGCTTCCATTGACTCCAGCTTAGTGGATTCCGCTTGTTGTCCCTAAGGATATCCTTCATCTTCTTAAAGGCGGCTGTGACTCTTCTGTACCCATTCTGCCTGTTGTCCTCAGGAAGGAGGATATTCTTGACTTCTTTATAGGTGGTTGCAAACAGACTTGGCTTCTTGTTGTCCTCAAGGAGGAGGATATCCTTGAGGTCGTTGTTGGCGGCTGTGAACAGATTCCGCCTAGTGCCAGCCAGTAGCATCTCAGGATTAACAAACAAGAGGTACATCATGTAGTTGGACATCTGTCTGCATTGAATGGCTTTACACTTGGTCAATTCTTGTCTACACTGACAACTACTAGTCCGGTTGTTGCAACGAGCAATTTGAGCTTCCATGTCTTCTGTACATTTATGCTCTGAAAACGAGCTCAGGAAGAAACAGAAATCCGTGGCCATGTGCCAGAGGAGGACACTCTCATCAAATGACCTCTTTATGCTCATCATGCCAGCAACTTGGCTGTTGCAGTGGTTGTGCTCCAGCACCCAGTGGCTGCTGTGCTCATTGAAGCTGAGGTGGCTAGCGGCATCTTGTATTTTTTTCCTTCCACCCATCTTTCAGATACTGAGGAACCAACTTTATAATTCTGGTGGATGAGAAGCAGGACTTCATGTGCCAGCGCAGGTTGAGGAAGTCCTTGCATCTAAGCTTTCTTGCAATCCACATCTTCTTCTTGTGCGTTTTGTTGCGGGCAAAGAATTGTATGAGGTTATATTGAGCGACCATCTCTGGCCACAGTTCTTCGAATAGTGAGACTCTTGGATGATTGGAGTCCATATCATCCAGCAATACAGACAAAAGGGGGAACACGGAATAACTTTCTAGAACAGCAGTACAACAGAATAGGGCATATGTGATCTTGACATCAATATCGTTATAAGCTTCTCTGTGGCTGTGGTGGAAGAGACCAATGGATGCCCACGGTAGCAACATACGTGACAGCCACATCAATGCATTACAACGAACTTTGAAACGGTCACGAACTTTGAAACGGTCACTAAACTTTTTCGATCTGTAAAAAAAATATTTTAAAAGCAAGCCGGAAGTCCTTAGACTGGTGTATAGACGAAGGAATGCTCTAGCGAGCCCTTCTCTGATAGAGCCATACGCTCTCTCTTCGCTAAGCCTCCATAGACGCTTAATAGTACTAAGACGACGTGGATATGAAGATGGAAGGTCTACAAATAGCTTAATTATAAACATCACCTTGCACTTCATGCCGTTTCCTACGTCTTTCTTCTCGTTCGAGGTCGTTCCTTGTTCGCTCTTCTCTTCTAATTGTGCTTTCATTTTGTTTTAATGTGAAATAGTTAAGATAGACTAAACTGACGAGAATAAGGAAATGAAATTTGAGATACAATCTACCTCTACAAATAGCTTATAGGGCTTACCATTGTCCTCCTCGTGTCTCTGATGATGATCTCCGTCCTCCACAACAGTAGTACTCCAGCAGGTTCCGGGCACCTGACCTTCATCCTTTTGTTCTTGGGCAAACTCCACAAAATCCTTTGCACATTTCACATACTCCTCAAGGCATGCACTAGCAGAGCTACATTGGGGCCATGCTGGGCCATGGACCCCCTTGCCTCCGTGCTTTTCTGAAGCAGCCTATATCGATTCAGTCCAAATCGCAGCAGCTCAGCCCTGTATAACTACGACGACTACGAACCTCGGCTGCCGTCTTGCGTCTGCTGGCGCCGTGAGCCGTCGACCAGCAGCTAGCAGCTCTATTACCCACACCTGCGCTCATCTGTCCTCTCATCTTTTGCATCTGTCCTGTGCCGATGCCCACTCCTATTGGTCTGCGTAAGTACAGGCTATAGGCCACAGCCTGACAGCCATAGAGCTAGAGTACGTTTGATTTCTTATTGATTTCTTTTCTTTTCTTTTTTTCTTCTACACTAAATATGATAGGTATAAGTGTTTGATTAAGTGATACATATTTTGTACTCAATTGAGATCTTCTCTATTTATATGGATTTAATTTGCAAATTGGCCTCCCCTGTGTTTGAGTTCTGGCTCCGCCAGTGAGTGCATGGACGTGGATTTCTCAATTGAGTGCATGTGCCCGGCAGGTCTATCCTGCGCGTCCGAGTGTTCAGGACATCAGGATTCGCGCTCCAGGTACGAACGAGTCTAGAAATCATCCGGCACAGTAGGCAGGGGCAATATATATAGGAATGGAAATGTCCACGGCCGCATGGAGGACCCGGACCCCCACCCTGCCCGCTTTTCCCTTCCTCGTCAACGCGCCGGACCCAAATCCCTCCAGATCCGCCCCATCCCTTACCATCCACGACCAGCAATCAACGGATCCGCTTCCCTCAACGCCTGATCTATCCATCGATGGGTCTCTCGTCACTCCGCACCCCCACAGCAGCGAGATCGGCTCCCATCGCTTCTGGGCGGATGAGGTCGAGGAGGCGGCGGCGGCTCGGAGCCTTGGGCGATCCGCTCCGCTGCAGCTGCCCCCGCTTGCAGCATGAGTCGGAGCTGATGAGCCACGACTGGGCCATGAGTCCGGGGCGTCCGCCCATGCACAGCAGCCGAGGCAGGCCATCATGGTTGGGGACGTGAGGTGCCCTGTCGTGTCGCCGCGCGGCGCCATGCCCTGCTGTGGCGATGTCAGCACAGATTCCGCCACGCAGGCGACGCGTGTCATGCCAGATCTGGGCAGCCATGTTGACTTCGTGCTCACGCGCCCTGGCTCACCCTCTTCTGTCAAACGGGCAGCGGTAGACCCAATGCTTGATGAGGCCATGCTGTCTAGTACGCCGAGAAAAGCTGTCAGTGACCGCGTCTGCGACGCGCGGGACGGGAGCGACGATGCGCTGGACATCTGTGTACTGGCCCAGGCAGTGGACCTGTGCCTCTCGGTTATAGAGTATGATGGCTCTGGCCAATCTTCTCCCAGCCCGCAGACGGCTCCCCCTTCCTTGAGCCGCAACTGCAAGGAGACGGGTCCCTGGCCAAGTCTGTCGTGCACTCCACCGATGATGACGATGCAGAACCGGTGCAGCCCGACCCCTCCTCGCTGCCAACGGGTCAGGTCGGGACGGTTGATGCGACGTCCGTCGACACTGCGCTAACCGTGGACGAATTCATGCAAGGTTAAAGGCGCCGTTGCCACAGCCTCTCCTGTCGACACCACGGCTGAGAACCACAAGAGCTGCGCGGGTGTGGAAGATGGATGACGAAGAGCTGGTCCCTAAGCGGAGTGCAAGGCTAGCCGCCAAGAGCAAGTACAGGGAGCCTAAACCGAAGGCGTAGGCAAGGAAAGTGTTGATGAAGAAGCTTGGCATGGACGTCGAGACGCAACTGCCTAACGAGGCGTCCTTCGACGAGTTCCAGACTGCTTTTAAACTGCCGCTGACGGACGACACAAGGGAGGCCATGCGGGTCTACCGGAGCAGGGGGCTTCGTGCGGCTGTGACTGACGTCGCTATAGTTTAGGCGCACCAAGCTGGGTTTTGTTCGTTATAGTCGCAACTTTCGGTGTGTATGTAATAACTCTAAGAACTTTCAGTAGCTAGGGCCGCGGTTTGTTCTGGTAATGGCCACTCGCCACTATCTCCAATCGCATATGTTGTAGGTCTATTAGATACTCCAGTCCTATTAACGAAAAACGGGTCTATATGCACGATCATGAAAAAAAATGTCCACGGCCGCCAAGGGGAAATGTCCACGACACTTTCACGGCCACCGCCCACCCCGAATCCCAATCGGCCTTTTCAACGACTGCCCCGCCGCAATGGTCGCCGGCGTCCTCATTGTCACCACCGTCGCAACCCCGCTCTTCCCTAACCTTGCACGCAGCCCCCACCGCCGAGCTCGCCGTCGGTCAAATCGCCTCCACCACTACAGGAAACTGGCTCTTTGCCGACTGTGAAAGCAGTCGGCAAAGGCCGAAAAGCAGTCGACGAAGGCTTTGCCGACTGCATTCCGCCTTGGCAGTCGGTAAAGACCTGTCGGCAAAGAAGCCGTCGGCAAAGAAATCTTTGCCCACTGCCTTTTGGAGGGCAGTCGGCAAAGCCTTTGCCGACTGCCACCTGCTGAGTCGGCAAAGGTAACTGGCCATGTCGTCTGGCGTCCACTTTGCCGACTGCCGACGCGGGAGTCGGCAAAGATTTTCTTTTTTTTAAAAAAAATCTTTGCCGGCTGCCCTGCACGGCAGTCAGCAAAGAAATATTTATTTTTTTAAAAAAAATAGCCTTTGCCGACTGCCTAGGCTGGCAGTCGGCAAAGATTTTCTTTCTTTAAAAAATTCTTTGCCTTCTGTCCTGCACGGCAGTTGGCAAAGAAATATTTAATTTTTTTTTAAAAATAGCCTTTGCCGACTGCCTGGGCCGGCAGTCGGCAAAGCTGGTGCCTGTGCAACTCGGCTCCCAGCTTTGCCGACTGCCTTGACTGTCGGCAAAGCTAGAAAATACTTTTTTCCCTATTTTCGCATATATATAACAGCAGTTAATCATATATATATAACACAGATGCACACATATATAACACAAATCCATATATATATCACATGTCCAACATCCACAAGTCCAACATCCAAACATCCAACAAGTCCATGGCCCCTTGCATGAGCTCCCTCCGTCCAACGGCCTAGGCCTACATCCCGTAGAAGGGCATGCCATGTATCCAGGCCTACAAGTTGAAACATTCTAGAAGTTCAACAAGTCCATAAGTCCAACATCCAACAGAGGCCCTCACTCGTGTTATGACCCGTAGTCCCTATGCTCTTCATGGACTAAAGACCACGCAGACCACGAGGACTGGCCTGGCGGGAGCGGCGCCAATACGTACTGGTGCCCCCACCCGGAGTGCACGTGCTGGGTTGGCGGAGGAGGACAGCTCGCCCACGTGGAGGTCCCCTGCTGCGGAGGCCAAGGAAGACCGCCACCCGGAGGCCAGAAGTGTTGCTGAGGGGAAACAACCGACCACCCATGGCCTAGAGAAGGGAGATCTGGAGGAGTCGGGTTCGAACCCGCCGACAGTGACTGCACAAAGGAGAAGCGATCTCATTAGTACCTACATGATGGCCGCACAAGCCAAAACAATGGACAAACATATATACTCACCGGAGTCCCCATAGGGCCAGGAGAAGGGGGTGGAGCGAACATCGAGGCGGGCAATGGAGGCATGACAGCACCAGGGATCTGAATGTTCTGAATGTAGCTGGCAAAGTCCTACCTCCAGCGCGCCATCTCCTGTCGATGGGCCTCCTCTTGGGCCGCTATCTCCTGCCGATGGGCCTCCAATTGGGCCGCCATCTCCCGCTAATAGGACTCCTGCGAGGCCTCCATCGTGGCCCGCAACTCGGCCAGCTCGGACTGCAATGTTACACCCTCGATGTTTAAACAACGCAAAAGGAAAGGTATATATGTAAAACCAATTAATGACTAATGAAACTAAAGTTACCTGAACCGCCGCTAACGTGCTCGGCTACCGAGGTCGTATGGGGACGTCGGAGGCGGTCGTGCTGGCGGATTTATGAATCTGACGAAGGTGGGAATGGTGGTCGGGTCAATTGTGCTGTGGGCAATCAAGTACTTGCCGTGTTGTTTCCCTCCTCCCGTCCTCATCAGGATGTCTATATCCAGGGGCTGCTGGGAAGGATCGTAGTCTGGACCATGGAGCTGGCGAGCCACCTCGGTGTACTGGACCATCTTCTCATAGGTGTTCGAGTTGGTGTTCGCCTCGGGCCCATCCACCGAGCTGAAGACGTTGTTTGGATCTGTCGCTTTGCCCTTGTAGACAGGGCATAGCCCTCGTACTCATTGATCACATGCCCCTCATGCGACTGGGACTGCAGGGAAGCAAAGAAGCCATCACGTAATGAGATTGAATAAATAAATAAATAAATCGACAGAAGCTTACCCATGCGTCCATGAACCCTCTGAGGGAGCGGCTCCCTTGGTGGTGTGCCGACCCTTTCCTCGCCTTGGCACGTTCACTTCTACAGCGACGCTCCTCGTATGATGCCGGCCTTCTCCACTCATCCACAATGGCCTCCCAGTAGTCCTTATAGCTTTTGCACCATTCAGCAGAAAACTGCATGACATGGCAGAAGATGAATTAGAATTAATGTTTCTTACTTATTTTTAATGGAAGGAATCATAACTAATGTTTCCTAATTAACTGGAGGTAGATCTCCTTGTCAATGTCGGTGTTGGGGTCATGGATCATCTTCCTGGCATTCTTCTTCAGCAGCTTCTCACACTTCAAGTCGGCGTAGTAGGTGATGAGGACCTGGATGTGCGCCTCGTAGTACATGTCCTTGAGTCGCCCCATGGCGACCTTGTCCTGCACCGATGACGCCCGGTCCTCGTACCCTGCCTCGCACGTGAACCAGTCCTGCATACAGATATCACGTATTATTTCATTATTTCAAGAACGTCCAATGAATGCGTATTGACAAAGAGGTGCAATGAAGACTCACCCAGAACTCCGTCTTGATCTTGGTCGCAATGGGGACCTGGTGTGCGTCCCTGGCTTTGTAGAAGTCCGACCAATGCCAGGGCACCACCTTGGTCCCGTAGTCGAGGGTGACAAGGCCAGGGTAGTGCCGCTTGATCAGGAGGCCCAGCATGCCATTTGGACTGCGTGCATCACTCCCGCTCACGGTCCTGTAGCCTCTGCACAAGTCATTAAGAAGAATTATTAGTCTGAAGTTTCAATGTTAAACATATCATATGAATAAGTCATAAAAACTTAAACGGTTAATTACGTGAGACCTTCAGGTCGAATCACAGGACGGTGCTCAAAGGCAATCAACGCTTTAGGGAGATGTGTGATCCCACGGTGGTAGACCTTGTGTGAACCAGAGGAAGCCGTCTCCCCTGGTGTCGCCTCGCGCCCGTCCTCCTCGCCCCCACCCCAATGCTGGTAGCCCCCGTCCTCCTCGCCCTCGGCCCAGGTCTGGTCACGCCCGTTCGCCTCGTCCTGCACGGCGTCCTACACATCGTTTGAGGTAAACAGCTGCCTCGTCGCCGAGCGACGTGAGCGAGGCTCCTCCAACGGCGTCTCCTCCAACGCCTCATCCTCGATGCCTGTGCCTGTCCATGCGTAGACTGACCTGGCCTTTTGTCGCGGTCATCTAGTTCTGCCCGGCATTTTGTCCTGTGCCTGCAATGACAAAGACAAAGATTAAACCAATTAGCACAAATAATCGATAAGTACTTGTAAAGAGATACAAAATAATAATAAGAACAATACAGTATTTACATGAATTAGAATTTATCTCCACGAACAATAGTGGTTGGCTCCCAGTCATTGCTATAGTCATCATCACTATCAATATTGTCGAAATCTAAGTCCTCATCATCTCTACTGTCCTCACCACCTCCATCGTCCTAAACACCTTTATCGCGTTGAGCCCTCCATCGCTCAAGCATCATTATGTCCTTAGGATCTTGCACCACTTCACCCTCATCCTCATCAACCTCGTTGTCTACTTCCATGCCTATCAATGAATCAATGTCTATCTACAAATGCCCTTTTAGCCCCTTAGGTTGATAGAACTCTCCGCTATCTTCCGTTGGGTCAAAGTTGTAATCATCATCGTTTGGGACAGGCGCTTTACCGCAAGGCGATACCAAATGCACAAGGTACCCACCCTTAAACCTCTCATCTTTTTGGCACGCCCATGGGAGATAATAAACTTACGTGGCCTGTTGAGCCACAATATAGACATCTTCACCAGTATAGATGGCATCCTGTCAAATTTTGACTTGCCCAATGTCATATTGTCTTCTAACTTTATTAGGATCGAACCAGTGGCATTTGAGTACCACTGGTTTAAGTTCTTTCATGCCCTCAAAGTGGAGCTTGTATATTTCTTTGACTATGCCATAATAGTCGAGATTATTGGTGCCAGGCGTACGAACTCCTGAGCACGTGGTCTTTCGGGTGGGCCGACTCTCCTCGTAGCTTCTCATGCGAAAGCGATAGCCATTCACATCATAAACGGTGAATGTTTCCACCCTAGATCTGAAGCCTTGTGCAACCTGTTTCAATTCATCACTCATTTCCCTATCCGTGCGTGCCTGCAAGTTGAGACCAGATAGATCGTTACATTAGTCGCTTCTAGGAGCAAAGTGGAAACTCAAAGTTGAAAAGAATTAAGTTGGATGGTACATTTTTGAGAAGATCTTCTTCGTCGGTAGGAGCCATATCCCCTTTCCATAATTCATTAATATACTCCCTGAAAAAACAAGAGAGAAGGGGAGGTCGGCAAGATAGGTGGAGGATATTGACTGCGTATGTAACTAGCTCATTGAGAACTTACGTTCGATAAGAAACCACTTCATCAAGGTTCAACAACACGTAGAGCATGATAGTGCGAAACTCATGTTGTTGCAACATCTTGCCGATAGCTGTGCTTCCCCTTCCCAGTTGCCCTTTGAAAAGGCTCAGGGTCGATGAACTCCAGTCGTCGTTGTAACGAGGGGGTGGGTTCACGCTGGGAAGGTTCTCAGTATAGTACACCTTTGTGAAGTTGGACACCTCCTCCACTCTGAATGCCTCTGCCATGGAAGCCTCAATTTTGGCTTTATTTCTACACTTTTTGCGAAGAATCTTTAGACACCTCTCGATTGGATAGCACCAATAGGCCTGCACGGAACCCCCCAGGCGTGCCTCACGCTGTAGGTGCAAAATCAGATGATGCATCGGCAGGAAGAAGTCAGGTGGAAAGATCATCTCCAACTTGCAGATCAACAGAGGTGCAGCACGCTTCAGGTCATGAACCACTTCCCGAGATAACTCCTGGGCACAAAGCTGGCGGAAGAAATAGCTCAACTCTGCCAGAACACGCCACACTGGCTTGGGGAGGTATCCACGGGTCATCGCAAGAAGGAGCCGGTCAATCCATATGTGGAATTCATGACTCTTCATCCCTAAGACTTTCATAGTCATCAGGTTCACTCCCCTACTCAGATTTGCCGCATACCCTTCAGGGAACATTAACGTCTTGATCCACTCAAGCACTTCCTTCCTATCATCCCTTTTCAGGACATAATCGGCTGGGCCCCTTTTCCACCTCTTGCCATCGACAGGGGTCTTCATCACGTACTTTGGTCTATCGTAGATCTCCTCCACGTCTAGTCGAGCCTTAACGTTGTCCTTTGACTTCTCCTTTATGTCCATGATTGTACCCTAGAGTGCCTCGGTGACATTCTTCTCTGTGTGCGTTACATCGATGTTGTGTGGAAGAAGAAGGTCCTTGAAGTAGGGGAGCCTATGCAAGCCCGATATATGGGTCCACATGTGTTCCTGACCATATCCTTTAAAACCACCATTGTCTATATTAATTTCGAGAGCCTTTAACTGGGCAACGACCTGTTCACCGGTCATAATCTCAGGAATGGGGTTGGTGACTTGAACACCTTTCATGAAGTGCTTGATGTCTCGTCTGAACTCATGGTCGGCACCTAGAAATTGACGATGTTTGTCAAACAAAGAGAACTTACCACCCTTCTTCAGCCAGGTGAACATCACAGATGCCTTGCATATTGGGCAAGGCAACTTCCTGTGAACACACCACCCATTGAATATGCCATACGCCAGGAAGTCATGCATCGAATACTGATACCACACATACATTGTGAAGTTCCTCTTTGTAGCTTGGTCGTACGTCCGCACCCCCTTTTCCCAAGCATTTTGCAAATCATCCCACAGTGGCTGCATGAACACACCCATATTGTTGCCCGGGTGTTCAGGTATTATCAGCGACAAGAACACGTTCTTGGGCTCAAACATAACGCCGGGGGGGGAGATTGAGAGGTATCACGAACACGGGCCAACAAGTGTACGGGGCCACCATCATTCCGTATGGGTTGAACCCATCAGTTGCCAATGCTATACGTACATTTCGAGCGTCCTCTGCTTTGTTCCGATGCTGGGCATCGAAGTACCTCCACGCATCACCATCAGATGGGTGTACCATGTTACCACTGTATCTTTTGCCATCCCTGTGCCATCTCATCTGTTTCACGGACTCCTCTGTCATGTACAGCCGTTGGAGCCTCGGTATGATAGGAAGGTACCGTAGGACCTTCTCGGGGACCGTAGAATGTTTCTTCTTGCCATCACTACCCTCTACCTCCACATACCTAGAGACTTTGCACTTTGGACAGTGCGTTGCTTCCTTAAGGTCTTCCTCCCTAAATAGGACGCACCCTTTAGGACAAGCATGGATTGACTCATACGGCATCTTAAGTGCACGAAGGAGCTTCTGTGACTCGTATGTGTTCTTGGGCAGCATGTGACCCTTCGGAAGCATTTTGCCAAAAAGTGCCAACATGAGATCGAAGTCGTCCCGACTCATGCTCAACTGTGACTTCAATGCTATTAGGCGTCCAATGCAATCCAGTTGTGACATTGTCATATTCCTGTGAAGGGGTTTCTGTGCCGACTGCATCATTTCGTAGAATGCCTTTGCGGTTTCCTCTAGATCCTCCACCACCACTCCTTCATTGCCACGTGCCTCGTTATAGTCTACCACCATGTCAGCCATCCCGGCATCTCCATCAAACTCCTCGAGGCGTGCTCTCACCTCCTCCTCTCTAATATGGTTGTCTTCACCATGGAAGATCCACGTCTTATAGTTTGCCACATATCCGTTCTTGTACAGATCTTTCCAAACATCATCCTTTACTTTTCTTTTTGAGTTCTTACAATCGCTACAGGGACACCGCATCCAAATCAACCCTTTAGCAACCGGGCCAAATGCTTGGTTTAGGAAATAAGTGGTCCCCCTAATCCATTCTTCCCTCTTACTTACAAAGCCCGTGTACATCCAATCACGGTTAGGCATCCTCTGCCATACACATGCGTAAGCGAGTAATAAAACGAGTAATTGCATCTACACGGCGTTCCTACCATCTAATAGGTGAAGGATAGGTCCTAATCCCACCCGTGGATCCATAGATGGGTTAGCTTCCATGTTCTGCTCCCGTCCGAGTCAGAATTTTGGCAGCACCTCCTCGCTGTTCTCCCGATACACGTCCCCGCAGGGAGAGTGTGTATCCGGAGAACAACGGGGAGGTGCTGCCAAAACTCTGACTCAGACAAGAGCAGAACATGGAAGCTATCTCATCTACGTATCCACGGGTTGTCCAAAAAACATGGACAATCTAAAACAGATACGATCGCAGATATGCAGAGACCTGCATACCTTCGACCATATCTCTTTTGAACGGGAGACACCTAACTGGGTTACGCGACCTAAGTATGACAACGGTAAGGAAGAGAGGTGATTTATACCTAGGGTGGCAGTAGAGACAGGCTAGCGGGGTAGTGGCGAGGCGGTGCAGTCGTCGAGCTACTCCGGGTCCCCTTCGACAAGACCCGCTCTGCAAAATAAGAAAAACAACACTATAAGTATAAAATTTCGGCAGAACCTCCCCTGTACGGGGAGGTTTCCAAAACCTGCAAGAAAGAAGGCAGCTCGATGGCCGACAACACATATACGGCACGAAGGCCACGCATCCACAAACTCGCCACAAAGGCCGTCAATGACACATACGGCACGATGGCCGACAACCTGGGGCTTTACCTTCTTCTCCGGCGACGGGCGGGATTGACGGCGTGGACGAACGTCGTCAAGGAATGGCTTTACCTTATTCTTCTTCCTCCTCCTTCTACTCCTTATTCCCCCTTCTCCTTCCTCCCCCTCCTTCCTCCTTCTCCCCCTCCCTTCTCCCCCTTCTCCCCTTCCCTTCTCCCCCTCCTCCCCTCCTCTTCTCCTCTGCCTTTCCCTTCTCCCCCTCCTCCCCTCCTCTTCTCTCCTTCCTTTTCCTTCTCCCCCACCTCTCCTCCTCTTCTCGCCTTCCCTTCCCTTCCCTTCTTCCCCTCCGGCGGTGGCAGGGCTGGGCCGCGAGGCGGTGGCGCGGCGGGCGGCGACGGGGCGGTGGGGCGGACGGCGGTGGTGGGGCGGACGGCAGTGGGACGGTGGGGCGCAGAGGCGGCGGTGGGGCGCGGAGGGGCGCGGGGGCGGTGGGGGCTGGGGGTGGCGGCGGAGGCGCGGTGGCGGAGCTGCGGAGGCACGGCGGTGGCGGCGGAGGGGTGCGGGGGCGGGGCTGCGGTGGGGGGCAGCGCTGGTGGCGCGGAGGGGCGCGGGGGAGGGGGGGCGGCGGTGGGGGCCGGGGGTGGTGGTGCGGAGGGGCGCGCGGGCGGCGGCGGAGCTACGGGTCGGGGTGCGGCGGCGGCGCGGTGCGGCTCGGGGGAGGGGCGGCGCTGACCGACTGAATGGATAGGGTTCGGGGCAATGGGTTGGCCGCGCGGGCCCTTAAGAAAACGGGCTTTGCCGACTGCCAAAGCTGGCAGTCAGCAAAGGCTTTGCCAACTGCCAGTAAAAAGGCAGTTGGCAAAGGCCCTCTTTGCCGACTGCTTAGCTTGACGGTCGGCAAATATTTCATTTTTTTTGAAATTTGAATCTAAACTTTTTCTGTAGCCCCAACATATTATTTACAAGCACATGTTCGAATTTGGGACCTTTTTACAGTATTTTTCTATATTTTGTTTATTTATTTTATTTACTTGAATTTTTCCGCATAATCCAAATTTGAAGTGCATGAAATAATGAAATGTATCCATTCGAAAAACGATATTCATGTTTAACAATGTATTTTGAAGCCGTATCTATAAACTCAAATAAAATTTTAAATGTCTTGTAAACGAAACATGACCATACAGGTGCGGTACAAGTGTTTTTTAATTATATAAAATCCAAACGAAGTCCGAAAATTACGAAACTTGCTGAGGTGTCATGTTATCGCATGTGAAGGCTACGATAAAAATTTGAGAATGTTTGGAGCAAGTTGCGATGTCGGATGTTCAAAATCCAGAAATCTCTACATGTGAGTAGGTTCCTACACTGCAAACGTTGCTTGTGTACTTTTAACAATCCACCCAAACAAATAGAATCTAGCAATCCTCTTTTCTCAGAATCAAAATACATAAACATGTCATTGCTGTCAATCGAGTAGTAGTCTTTTGCAGTACCCAGGCCTGGACGCCTGGTCAAGCTCCACGATGCTCCTGAAATCTAACACGTACACTTGGAAGTACTGAAATGAAAGGAGGAATTATAAGCAGTTTCAAAATAATGTGAGTAGACAAATTACGAGTAATTTCAAAATAAGGGGTTCATAATGAAATCGTTTGAAATTAATGTTTAATAATCAGAATAGATTATAATACCAAAATAATGTGCCGCTGATCTAAAAGATTGATTTAATTAAAAACCAAAAGATTCCATCACAGTGAGGATGAAGTTTGCCTGCCTACTACTCAATCTTCTCCATCGGCTCTACAATCCAGCTCAATCAGCCTGGGCAGCTTGGGCAAGGAGGAACACAGACTTGGCATCCTTAGAAGGTACTACTGATGGCAATCACTGGGAAGGTCTCAAAGCCTTGTTGCCGGCATACAGATGCATCACCCGCGTTCATGTGGGAGATGGTAGCGCTTCCTCGTTCTGGTGGGACTATTGGCTCGGCGAGTTCACACTTACCACGAAATTCCCCTACCTGCTCACCCATTGTACTGTCACCGATGTCTCTGTCAAGGAAGCCATGCAAGTTGGCATCAATGAGCTCCTGGTTCAGCGCCTCTCCCCTCAGGCAGTCTCTGAACTCAACCAGTTACAACAGCTTATCAACCATATAGTACTGACGCAGCAGCCTGACAAACGTATCAGCAAGTTTGCCTCGGCCCCGGACAAACTAGATACTGCAAGCATCTATAGAGCTTCAACACAAACACGCGAGAATAGCAAGATTTATCCGTTCGTCTGGAACAGTAGAGCACCGCCCCGGGTGCGCTTCTTTGGCTGGCTACTGCTAAGGAGCGGATCCAATGCCGCTCGAACCTTTTCAGCAAAAACATCCTCGAAAACGACATCTGTGAGCTCTGTCAGCAGGAAGCGGAGACGACAGACCACCTCATCTTTTGCTACACCATTGCACAGCAGTTCTGGGATCACCTTGGCTGGCAAGGTATATACCTCCCTCCTGACACCTGTGGGACATGCCAAGACCAGATGGTATTCCAGCAAAACACTTCAACACCATGCTTCTCCTGTGCTGCACATCTGGAATCATAGGCATGACGTCGTCTTTCGCCATCAGCAACCGTGCCTTCGCCGCCTACTGTCATCGTGCAAGGAAGCAACTCTACTTTGGGGCTGTTGTCTGTGCCCGCAAGATAAACACATCTTTGATATTTGGTGCCAAAAGTTTATAATGCATTGATAATTCTATGCTCTCCTATGTAACTCTAATTAAGTCCTTAGACTTTGTACCTCAAACCATGCACCGGCATGCCGACATCAATGGAATTTATTCAGATGGGGCGCTCACCCCTCCGGTGCGGTCTTCGAAAACAAAAGTTTCCTATGCAAGTGTAAGGCAAGAGTTGGTAGAGTAATAACGACAATGAAACCAGTGACAAAAAAAGGGACGAGTACAGAATAGAAACAGTATCGAGAGACAAGAGTACCGTTGCACAGTGATTAACAGTGTCATGAGAATTCAAACATCGAATAAAGAAACATGGTGTGGTCTGCCATAGAGCAGGACATTCTGCATTACTAAGAAATGGAAATGTGCACAAAGATGCAACATAGTGCAGGGAAGAATAAAAGAGATAGATTATAAGAACATTTCAAAAGCTGCAAGTTATTTATGGTGCCTACTTCGATGCTGTTGGAACACTGGACAGTTGCAGTCACTGGATCAACATGTTCCAATAAATAGATATAATTGTTTCAATAAAGAGATGACATGCCACAAACTGCAAATGTTCATCTGAAATATACAAACTTAAGTAACAAATGTTCCATCTTAGGCCATAGGGTGTTCAGACAAGCAAACACGAACAGTCTTACTATAAACATAGTTAAGGTTTGCGACGCCACTGATGAGAAGAGGTAGTGGCATTGACAGAAAAATAACATGAAGCACCATTAAATTCTAGTCATCAATGGTGATCCTCAGCTTCACTGGTGCTTTCACGGGATTATCACAGAGACATCAATTCATTCAGCATCACCTTGAAATAGATGAAAGATTCCTGACAATAGGCAACTCAAAGTGTTAATTTCATATAAAATCTAATGCTTCTAAGAAATGGAATGGAAACAAATTCATATTAATTACGATCAACTTTTGTGATTTGAGGTAACTCAAGGATACCTCCAAAACCAATCTCTCTAACAAGATTTTTTTTTACATCATTAAACTTTGAAACTATCTAGGCAAAATGCCACCTTGAGATAGGTCCTAAACCATCAGCAGAAACATTGCCGTCTTCAGATAACTCAGCTTTGTCGACACCACAATTCTCGGCCATCTTCAAATAGTTCAGTCAAGCTGCAATGGAATAAGAACACTTCTATTAGCACTGGCAGGAAGTGGAAATGATGGATCACAAACTTTGTAACAAGAAGAATGCGTAAAGCAGAAATTAATTAAAAGATTTCTCATGGTTGTGGCCTTATGGGTAGTAAAGACAGAGAATTGAGAGTGCAGGTAGTTGAGAAATGTTCATTACACCCTAATCCCTAAGAAAGAAAATCCTAATCCCCAAACGGATGAACTAACCATGCACATATACATCATCTTGGAAGAACAACAATGAAGGACATGAATCACAATAAAAGGTTGTGTGCACATATCTAGCAAGTGGAGGTGCACGACACACTTCTCAGTTAAAGACACGTTTATGATGCTATGTCAGTTAATCAACACAACCGATGAGATTATAGTAATACTGAAGTGAGGACAGAGTGATTTATAGACTCAATTCAATATGACCAGAGCAATTTGGGTTGAGAGACCTAGTGTAAGAGTACACTAAACACTATTACTAGCAGGCACCCAAAACATAGAATGGTGTATAATTTGAATGGAGTAAATCCAAGGCTGAGCTACTATAATAAATTGCCAAACATAAAGCAGAAAAAACTGGACTCGAAGGCATAGTGAACATTCCAAGTTCAGAGTTATCCTAGCAGGCAGCCATCATAGGACACATATCTCTAGAATTCTATGTACTTTACTCAATCGGTATTGGCATATACAACTATTATAACCAATTCAATGGCAGCACATAATAAAGTACTGAAGATAACTTTGAACTTAGTGTATAATTATACAAAGTCTTCCAATTAGACATCTGCAGCATTTACTATGATCCAGACCATTCAGGACAGAACAAAATTTGTATACTAAAGAATTTAAAAACAACAGCAAGACAATACTGGAACGAAAACACAGTACGTCGGCTTCCATTTACCCCATTGTGTTTAGCGGTCATCTTCCTCATGCTATCAGCTCTGAGAGAAAAGTGGCTCTGTCTTGCTAGAACCACGGGTGTGATGCCTAGTCCAAGGTCATTACCACGAAGAGATAGCCCACCAAGCAAACCACTGGCTGCATCTACCTATGAAGAGTGCAAATACATTTCCATACCAATATTAATTTTAAGCACATTTACAGTTCAGTTGCAAGCAACAGGTGGCTGCTGCAGATGCAGATTGAATCAACTAGGTATACAGTGACCATGAATAAAATCTTGAGGAAACCAGATCTGCATACACCATCTTCAGGAATAGATTTCTACAAGGCCAGCAAACTAAGAACCAAAACCGTGATGATGATGTACATAACAATGTTAATTCTATAAAGAAACAACACACATATAAGCAACAGATGGCTTCCAAAGTAGATTTCTTAAGCCAGAGGTTGAGTGGACTAAACCTCACGGCTTCATCCCAGAATGCCCCCTGGCTTCATCCCAGCTGAACAGGATAGCCCTGCCGCGCGCATACACAAGCGAGAACACATTTCCCTCAAGTGCATACATCTCGCTTTCATTTGATTTTGCATCATGTGAGCTGACGAGACTATAAATGCTTGCCATCTTGAGAACCAATGGCTTCACGAAGCATTTCACAACTCCAGGGATGAACAACATGATCGCTGCCTGTAACAGCCTCTTGTCACCGCCTGGTGGCCAGGATTTGCAGAAGACGTAGATGGCCACGGTGACCTGAGACACCGCAGCGAGGAAGTGCCGGCTCCACAGCTCGTTGTCTTCAATGTTGTAGGCGGTCATGCCGTCATGTCCACAAGGTGAATTAGGAGGACGGGCACCCAGACCACCTCTATCATGCTGTTGCTGCTGCCGCTGCCGCCGCCGCCTCCACTATCCTCACCCGCTTTATGGTGATTGAAGAGCGTGGGGAGTGCATATATCGCCACAGCATCGCTGCCAAGGTATGCAAGCCACATTATGGATCTGAACCAACCAGGTATGGCCGCCCTACACAGAAAGCACAAGATGAAGAGAAGGACTTGGATGGCCAAGCTGATGAGAACGAGGACACGCAGCTGCGACTCCTCCCACCAGTGAACAGCACTTGTGAGACCCCCCATTTCTCTCCTCTCTGTCACAAACAGATCGATGCAACAACGCCAAGCAACTAAGCAAGTGAGAACCTGGGAAAGAGGTGGTGCTGATTCAGTTTAGTCTCACTCGCTAATTATGTATATTTTGCACAGCATTGGCGATAGATGCGGCATTGCTATCATGTGGTCGGCCACTATTTCTTTTATATTATTATATATAAGCACACATGACCAAGAGTTGGGCTAAATCATATTTTTATCAATTGCTTAAATGGTCCCGTGGTCTTCCCTCTAAAATATACTATCTAATTAAAATGTCCTTTAGAACCCAACTAACTAGGGAATGTCCCCATAAACAACCAATAATAACTTATCACTTATGTATGCCATGATTTAAATCGCGCGCTAAAGAATTTCGCAGCAACCTTTCCTGGGCGCTATGCGCCGCTATAGCGCAGCTATATGCTGCAGTGCCAGGTAGCTTAGCACGCTATAGCGGCGCTATAGCGCTATATTTTATTACAATTAGGCAAAAACAGCAAAATAGTTCATAATTCATAAGTCACTCATAATATGATAACAATAATAAGTTCATAAGTCATAATATGATAATAATAGTAAGTTCATAAGTTCATAACTCAACCACAGGAAAACCAAAACCACATCGACACAGTACCCAACTAGCAATTCAGTGATAGCGGCAAAATAGCAGCGCTATTTGCGTTTAGCGGCGCTATAGCGGCGATAGCGCGAGAAAGAGCAATAGCTTCGCGGCAAGTCTGCTGGGACGCTATAGCGCCGCTATAGCGGCAAAATAGCGCGTTATTTTTTTAGTGGTGTATATGTAAACAATACCACATTTTTTTTGACCAAAAAATACTGTGGGGGATCCCCACCGTGCATGACTTATAATTAAATTTAAAAAACAGAAATACAGAGTTTACTTACACACAATTGGCTGCTTAATTCTAGCGGTTAATCATCATTAGATGCTTGTTTTTGCGCGCCATTGTTTACGGATAGCTTTAACACACATGCTGGCACATGGTGGTGATCCGGCATTAGTACATCTTGGGTTCCATAATCTGAAAAAAGTTCACTTGCGACGACCAGTATTGGTCTTTGGCCTTTTTGTTTCGTTCAGAGTTCAGACTGAGAGACCACGCAGTTAGTCCATGTTTTCACATTAAACCACGATCGTGGGATCCCCGTGGACCAATATTGGGCGCAGCAGGCATTCAGGAGTGGCATTCACGAGCCACACGACAGTACATGTAACCATAGTCTGAACCTCCCGACTACCGATCGAGGCACACTCTTCACTGCATGGAATCGGCATGGTGCGTTCCCTGCATCTTCGTCCGCCCTCCAGCGCGTCCCGGACTCCCAGTGTCCAGTCTTTCACCAGAGTAATCCCCATCCTTCACGATGTAAGGTATGTGCATGGTGCGTTTCCCTGCACTTTCCTCCGCGCTCTGGCGAGTCCCAATGTCGTGCTATACTTCGTCGATGATCGATCTATCATATAGCAATTGGCTAGTTGGTAGTCGGCCTCTGTGGCCTTACTAAACAAGAATTTATTGGAATATATGTACTCTAAAAAAACAATATAAATCAATTCAGACATCAATGCCGGTTCTAACACTAATTCGAAAAACCAAAAATCGGTTCTCTACTAGTGCAAGAAGGAACGAGATCCCCTGCACTCGCCCTCGGTGACTGCTGCGGGCAGTCACTGCATATCTGCCGTTCACTAAAGGCCTAAACTCCCTGTTGTACAATTGCAATGTGATACTAGTACTAGTATTGCGATATTGCCCATGAGTATGCCCACATTTGATTCACCAAAGAAACAATGTAAAATTACTATTCAGATATACTGAAACAAGCTATACTACATAACTGCAGCTACTCGATCGCATACCATTTCTAAACAAAAAGTGGTCAGTATACAAGAGATCTACCTTGCAACTGCAGTGCACCTGCTGAGAAAATGGTTTTCTACCACTTACCTTACATACCCACTACTGTAGAGTGCAAAACATAAACACACACAGCTAGCATATCCTTGTAACAAAAGGCGCTTTTTATTGGCACAGTGAGGCCTGTTTCACTGGAAGCATAAAAACTCTAAAGAAATGATTTCCAACAGTTGAACAAAGGCGGTGATTATAAATATTTTGAGTTCATCAGGACAGCAAATAGCGCATTATGGTAAATCAGGCTAAGCTAAGCATAAACGCAGCTACTCACATAATATTTCAGACGAAAAAGTGGTTGGCCTCAATTGCTGCACATAGCTAATAAAACCAGTTTCCTACTACTTACCTAACCCATCATACAGAGTACAAAACATACACAACAAGCATATCCTACTAATCAGACCACAGACGAGCAATCATTAGGGAGTGGACATACATCAAATGTAGCTTGTAGAACCAGTTGATCAAGCTACAAATTTCGGGCAACGGGTATCATTGTGTATGACTTAACAGCGGCAAGAACAGAACCTTGTTCCACACCTCACGCATGTGTAGTTTGCAGAACTACCACAAACTGAGCAGTAGTGCCGTCGAGATGAAGTACTCGGTGGACCCACAGCAGCCCTCAAATATGTTGGGACATGAGGAGGCAGGGATTCCAGATTTGCCTGTCACAGTTCCAGAGTGAAAATCTTTCCAGTATTGTACTGACAACATAAACATGATAATAATAAAGAAACTTTATAGCTCAAGGTTGCTTACTTCTTGTAAGACATCCATGAATGATCTTGCTGTCATCTTCTCCAAAGCTTTCCCTTGCCTTGTCTTCCGTTTCACAATCTTGGACTGCTTTTTTTGCATGAGAACTGTACAAAGGAAACCAGGAAATAAAAGATGGCTTACATCATTGAACTAAAGTTATCAGTGGGTACAGCATTGAATGGACATCCACAGATCCACAACCCATAGACTATATAAGTATGTAATGCAAATGCAGCATTTAAAGAAATTGTGAACCCAACCTTTGCAGTTTACAAGCTGTAGCATGTGGAGTTCAAAAATATATAAATTATTGACTTTAGGGGAATTCCAGATGCTAACAACACGGGTTGACAAGCTGTAGTCTGTGAACCTCAAAGATATCTACATGACTGGCTTGAGAAGCATTCCAGATGCTAATAACACAATCTCCTTACGAATAATTTGAATTGTTGTCATGCCAGATGTGTTAAAATCTTAATTTTATTTTTGAATCTTTTGCAACAACAACAACAACAACAACCAAGCCTGTCAGTCCCAAGCAAGTTGGGGTAG
>CM041647.1:39929106-39976653 GCA_023333625.1 Bothriochloa decipiens | reverse complement strand
GGAGGCGTTCCAGGCTCAGCTCGCTCATGCCGGCCGTCTTGATCCGTTGCAGCAGGCTCAACTATTCACCGATGTATTGCCTGAATATATACGAGTTGATGTCGAGCTGCATGACCTGCAAGATCTCCACCGTGCCACAAGATTGGCTCGTGCTTATGAGCGCCGCAACACCGCGCCAACACTAGCACTTCCAGCACCGGTCGGTCGGCCTACACTGCATTCCACCACAGGGCTGACCACGCTGCCTGCGGCTTCCAGCGTGTCTTCGTCCTCGCGCTCAGCGCTGGTACACCCCGCCATGGCCGTTCAAGCACCTTACTCCGACGGAGATGGCCGACCGTCGTAAACAAGGACTATGCTATAATTGCGATGAGCCGTACATGCAAGGGCACAAATGCGCTCGGCTGTTCTATCTTGAAGCCTCGGACTACATAGTGGAAGAACCAGACGAGCCTGATGACGAGACTTCCGGATAGTGAAGCCATGAGGGTGCCTGTGGGTGTTGTCCGCCTGGTGCACCGTCCCTTGCAGCTCGACGACGAGCTGCTCGTCAAGGGGGGAGAAGTTTATGGGGCAGCCACGACACAGTTATCTTCAGGAGTCCTAGTTTGTTAGAGTTAGTTGATAAGAGTCCTATTATTATGGAAGTCTAGTTCGTGTGCGTTCGTGGCGTCCAAAAGATTTAGTTAGCGTTGACTCCTAGCTTTAAGAGATATCATAGTTATCGTATCTTGTTAAGTTCAGAATATTAGCGAGAGTTTGTTAGCCTTAAGATTGTTAGTCTCGGTTAGAGTTTAAGGGTATAAATAAGTAACAGAGTTCATTAATGAAGTTTAATCCTGGGATTGAGACATAAGTCTTTCTTGGTCACCCGGCCCTTTGTCATCGTCTTCCTGCTTTCCCATCTAGCTAACGCAACTTCACGGCGCCGAGCACGGCACCACTAGCTCGCCGCCGTGCCTTCAAGCTCTGGCCTCTAGTTCATCACTGCTATAACCTACGCAGCCCAAGCTCCAACAGAAATCTTTTTCCTAAAATACTTTCTAGAGCATATACTTAGTATTTATTTTTTTTAAAAAGTGCATATACTTAGTATTAATTACCAAAACTACTTGTCAATGAGGTCAATCCTTCTTGTAGAAGAAAATTACTTGAAATGGTTCTTGTATACTCCTAGATAAATTTGGAGAGTTTTCTGACCCTAACACATGAGGAGACAAAATATCGACAGAATGGGAATTGGCATCCTCTTGGAATACGAGGAAGAGGGGGGAAAACACAGGAGCAGTTAGTCCAATCCCATAGTTATGGGTCAAGCCAACACTGATGAACACGGGCGGGGGGATCCAAAAGAAGGCGGTTACAGAAGGCGACGCGAGAGGCGACTCGGGATGCGATGGCCGGATGCCGCTTCGCCCTTCCCCGGCGACCATCGGAGCGGAGGGGGAGGGTCCTCCCCACCCTTTCACACACCCATGGGAGGGCCTGGGGGCGTGCGGTTCTGGTGCTCGTGGAAGTACGGTGAACCCATAGAAGGGCGACGATGGTGTTCGTCGCGAACGAAATCTGACGCTTCCCTCGACGAATTCGGAGGTGCGGCCTTGTCTGACTCACCCTTGGGCGGATTTGGGAGGGAGGAAGGAGGGGGATCATCGGGGACCATTTGTGCGGAGTCCAGAAGGTTTTGGAAGGCTCCATGGCGGTTCCCGGGTCTCGATTTCGCCCATGCACAAAGGAGAATCGGAGGTTCTGCAATCTTCACGCACTTCGACAGAGAGGTTTGGCAACTCCCAATTTCTCCATGAATCTCATGATAGCATCTCTGATCGGGGCTGGTATAGTGCAAATCAAATTTGTGCTTCAGTGGTGGAGGATGAACAGGTTTTACGATTTGGTGCTTTCTCGTTATGAGATGTGTTTGATCAAGAGATTCGCAAACATGGGGAATTCGCGTTTCGTGGCAAACATACTAAGAAATTCAATGCTGGTGCTCTGATCAAAGCTTTTACATATTCAATGGAAACCGAAAAATAGTAGGCGGAGGGGGAGAAGCGGGAAGAACTGAGGTTCTGTTCGAACAGAGCTATTGGAGGAGAGATGGATTCGATTGAGGATGTAGCGGGTATCCAACAAGACAAACCCATCTACCCATTTGGAACTTGCATTGATGATGTGTATCAGCCGCACTTGTGGTCTAATGAGGAGGGGGAGTGGTTCTAGGTTCCAAAGGCCACAGCGCTGCTCACAATCGAAAAAAGGCTAGGGTTTCCTACGACGGTGGCGGAGGTTTGGAAATTCCATCCGTGGAGTCACCGAGTGGTCAAGGCAAGACCCAAGTTCGTCGACAATCGCTCATTTGCGGCGTCCTTGAGCAAGAAGCGACAGATCGGGGGAGAGACGGTGGTTACCGCGAACAGGGAGATTGGCGCCCGCGTCCTGGTCCTAGAGGAGGCCCGAGGAGATATGGAGATAACAGGGATTGGAGAGATGATGAAGAGAGGAAGAACCATGAGGCTTACAACAAAGGTGAGGACCGTTTTCGACCCAACTCGCAGAAGGGGGATTTCAAGCAGGGATCTGGGGGTTTTCATGCTGGGGATAACATGAGAAGAGAGTACAGATCTGGGCCAGGAGGTTACTATGAAGGATATTTTCAAAGGGTGATCACCGCGCAGGGCAAGGGGGTGCTCCTTATGCAGATCAAGATAGAGGGGTCTTTGCTACAGCTAAAAGAGGTGATGAGATTGAGAGAGGCAGAATAGGTAAATGCCGTCCAAACGAAAGAGATGATTGGTTTGCTGAAAGCGAATTGAGAAACAAGGCTTTCAGAAACCAGGATGACAGAGGCAAAATAGATGGGTATAGAGGAGATAAACCAGGGAGTGGGTGGGATGTCAAAGGGAAGAGTAATTTCAATGTCTCTAATGTGCACTGTTACAATTGTAACAAATCAGGTCATTTTCAGAAAGATTGCACAAATCCTCCATACTGTTTTAGCTGCAGGAAGGATGGCCATAAGAGCTCCATGTGTCCAGAGAAAAAAGGTCTCAGAGTATGTGGCTTTGGCTTACCTGGGCAAGGCTTTTACAGCATCATGGTACCTGTTAAGAAGGAGGCCAAAAGGGGCTCTAAAGGAGTCATGACTATCTTACAGGGGACTGATAATCCTCCATATTGTTTCAGCTGCAGGAAGGATGGCCATAAGAGCTCCATGTGTCTAGAGAAAAAAGGTCTCAGAGTATGTGGCTTTGGCTTACCTGGGCAAGGCTTTTACAGCATCAGGGTACCTGTTAAGAAGGAGGCCAAAAGGGGTTCTAAAGGAGTCATGACTATCTTACAGGGGACTACTAATGTAGATATGGTGAGAGCAGAACTCAAGGTCTTCTTTAGGAAAAATATTGACTGGGATATTTTTGTGTTAATGAAAGAGAAAGAATTCATGATCATTTTCCCCAATGATGATAGATATGAGTTGACCAAATCAAGAACTTTGAATTTGAGACTGCCCCTATAAGAGCACATGTGAGAGCTACTGAGATTAATCCAGGTGATGATGGTTGTTTGGAAGTTGTATGGGTAAGGGCCTACAATTTCCCAGATTATGCTCTATCCCCTGAAGTGATTATGAAGGTTGCTCATCTGGTAGGAGATCCTGAGGAGGTTGATATTGCAAGTTTGAAATGGGATGGGCCAGTAAGAATTAAGCTTGGATGCAGGGATTCTAGGGAACTTAAGGGAGATACTCAAGTGTATTTTAATAGAGAAAGTAGGAAAAATTAGATGGGTGGTGGAATTGGCAAAGATCAATTTGACAAAGGCTTAAACATCTCAAAATTTGATAGGCATAAGGATAAGAATGAGGAGGAAGAAGAGGAAGAGGAGGAACAGAATGATCAGTTTAGAGCCCGGCAAAAGCAGAACAAGCAAGATGGAGGGCAAACTTCTGGTGTTAACAAAGGTAATACTTCTCAACAACAAACCAATACCAAGCAGGTCGTTCTGAGTGTGGTGATTGAAGAAAGTAAAATTGGGCTGGAAATGAGCAATGTTAGAACAGAAGAAGCTGATCTGCCTTCTGAAGAGAATCAGATCCCTACTCAACAAAGTGTTATAGATGAAGAGGGTGGGGGTCAGGAGGAAAAAGGAGAAAAATTACTCTCTTCTCAAGAGAAAAACTCTGCTGATACTGAAACAAATACATGGCTGATGAGAGATAGGTTGGTGAAAGAGATTAAGGATGCTGAAAACATAACAACAGAGGATGATCAAATAATGAAGAGTGAGGAGCTGGAAGAGGAAATGCAATGTTATGAGGGTGACTATGAATTAACAGAACAGGATAAGGAGGAAATTGAGAGATATGAACAGGAATTATATGGGAAAAAGATAGGAGATGATGATATAAATACACAAATAGCCCAGATGGAAGCTCTGGAGAAGAAAATTGAAGAGAGAGCTGCAAAGTTGGGAGATGTGATGAATTTCTCAGAAGGGGTGACATCAAACATGAACTCGGCAGAAGACCAAACTGACAATGAGGGGGAAATCTCCAAGATACCTGGTGTAACTCAGATGAGGTAGGTCAAGGAGAGAATGATGACAAGATAGAGAATGCTATAAGGACAATGAAGCATCAGCCTCCAATCAGACAAAGGAAGAGTTCGAGAATGGCTAACTCCACTATCAACAGTTAGGAGCAAGCTGCCAAGCTAAAGGCCTAGAGGAATGAGATCACAGGTAAAACTCATTTTACTGCCTTTTGTTCTCAATCTTTTGATAAATTGTCTAAAGTAGCTCGTAGCTGTAAATTAAAATTGGGTAATGAAACAGAAGCACATCTAGCCATTGACAGACTTAAAGCCCAAGAAGCAGCTAGAGCAGCTATTCTAGAGGCAAAAAAGAGAATGCAGAAATCCCAAGGGCAAGGTAAATCTCCAAACAAGTTTGAGGTTTTAGAAATAGAGGCAGATTTGGAGGATATGAATATGGAGTCTGCAGATGATAAAAAAGAGAACTTCAAAGGATGGATATGATAAAGAGAGTGAGCAAAAGAGGAATAGGGCCCCCAAGAGGGGCAGACCAAGAAAAGATTCAACATGAAGATTTTATTCTGGAACATTAGAGGTTTGGGTGGTGTGGGCAGAAGAGGACAATTCAAAAGTCTGATGGGTCAGCACCATTTGGAAGTAATTTGTTTGCAGGAGACTATAAAAAGAGTGTATACTGATTTTTTGTTGACAGACTTGGTAAATGGGTAGGATTTCAGTTGAAATTGGACTGAAGCAGAAGGTCATTCTGGGGGCACTCTTACTGGTATAAAAATGGTGATATTGAGCTCTTAAACTATGATAGAGGTTCCTTTTTCTCAAGTATTAGAGCTAAAAGCAAGAGTGATAATTTTGAGTGGGAAGTGATAAATGTTTATGGTCCTGTGCAAAATGAGAGAAAATAGTTTTTTAGAGGAGTAGAAAATAGCTAACACTCAAGGAGCTTTTATTATGGGGGGAGACTTCAATATGATTAGGTTTGCCACAGAAAAGTCATCTCAGAACATAGACCAAGTAAAGATGGACATTTTCAACAAATTTATTTCGGATAATGGCATTAGCGAGGTGCCAAGGAAAGGAGGGAAATTTACATGGACAAATAAACAGGAGCAACCCATCATGAGTATTCTTGACAGAGTTTTCACAAATTGCCAGTGGGACTATTATTTTCCTTGGGCTACATGTGAAACACTTACCAGGATAGGGTCAGACCACAGTCCTTTGCTTTTTAATACTGAAGATGTCAGAGTTAGTCACCAATACATTTTTAGATTTGAGATGGCTTGGTTCACTCAGAAAGAGTTCAAAGAAAAGTTATTAGCTAAATGGCCAAACAGAGGCAACAATGGGGTGCAAGATTACTAGAAGAGCATCAAAAAAGAGCATCAAAAAATATGTAAGAACCTTTTGTAAGGGATGGGGGAGTAACTTGAGAGGCCAACTTAGGAGAGACAAACAAAATTTGATGATGGAATTGAAACAGATGGATGACAAGGCTGAGGAGGGGGTGTTTAGTGCCACTCAGTGGAAAGAGAGATGATAAAGAAATAGCTTTGGAACACATCTTTTCTTTTGAAGAGTTGCAATGGCAAAAGAGAGGGGCTAAAAAATGGAATCTACAGGGGAATGCTAATACTAGTTATTTTCACCACAAAGCAAATGGCAGGAAAAAGAAATGCACAATTTTCTCTTTAGAGGATTGGGGACAACATAGTAACTGGTGATCAGAATCGAAGGGAACATATAGAGAGTTATTATAAAACCCTGTTTGGACCTGAGGAAGTGGGGAACATTTCTATAGATGAAGATTTCTGGTCTGATCAAGAAGTGCTTTCAGAGACTGAAGCTATGGATTTGATACAGCCTTTCACATTGACAGAAATAGAGTTTTCTCTTAGAGAGATGGATTCTAGTTCTTCACCGGGGCCAGATGGTCTACCTGCTAGTTTCTACAAGGAAATGTGGCCATATATAAGAGATGTGATTCTTGAGATGTTTAATAATCTACATGTAGGGGAGTTTAATATGAGTAGATTGAATTATGGGATGATAACTTTGATTCCAAAACTTAAAGAAGCAAACAACATTAAGCAATTCAGACCTATTTGTTTACTCAATGTGGATTATAAATGGTTTACTAAGGTGTTGACTATAAGATTGGCCAGGCATGCCAAAAAGATCATAAGACCTGCTCAACTGCCTTTATCCTTGGGAGATTTATACTCGAAGGGGTTGTTATGTTACATGAAGTGTCGCATCACATGAGAGTTCAACATAGACAGGGGATAATTCTAAAGTTAGACTTCGAAAAAGCGTATGACAAGGTGCATTGGAGCTTTATGATGGAGGTTTTGAGGAAGAAAAGATTCCAAGGAAAGTGGTTAGACTGGATGAAACAGGTGATTGAAGGAGGAAGGGTTGGGATTATGATCAATGGTCAACCTGGGGGATATTTCAGAACTTTCAAAGGCTTAAGATAGGGTGACACTTTATCACCTCTACTATTTAATCTGGTTGGTGATACTCTATCCTTGATGTTAGAGAGAGCTAAGAGAGGTGGACTGATTGCAGGTTTAGTACCAGATTTGATCACAGGGGGCTAACACATTTACAATATGCAGATGATACAATTCTCTTTCTGAACCTGGATGAAGATTCTATTTGCAATACAAAATTCTTACTATACTATTTTGAATCAATGTCAAGGCTGAAAATAAACTATGAAAAGAGTGAAGTCTTTGTGCTAGAAGCTACAATAGAGAAACAGAGAGAGGTTGCTGATGCTTTCAATTGTAATGTTGGGAGTTTCCTTATGAAGTATCTAGGAGTAATGTTGGATAGGTATCATATGAGCTCTCAGGATTTTGACTATGTCAACCAGAAAGTTGAAAAGAGGGTGCCTACATGGCAAAGCTGTTTTCTGTCATATGGAGGGAAAATGATCTTAACAGAGTCATGCTTGAGCTCTGTGCCTAACTATGTGATGGGAGTTTTTCATTTGAAAGGAGAAGCACACCATAAGATGGAAACAACCAGGTCAAATTTTTTCTGGCATGGTCCGGGACAAAAGAAAAAGTACCACATGATGAGATGGGAAGTTTTAGCCACACCAAAACCTGTTGGGGGCCTGGGGTTCACTGACACCAGAATTATGAATCAATGTTTACTGTCAAAATGGATTTCTAAGCTAGAGAGGGAGACAATAATCCTTGCTGCAATCTGTTGAGAGCAAAATACATGGGAGAAAAAGGTTTTTATAGTTCAAAATAGAGAAATGTGTCTCAATTCTGGTCTAGCTTACATGAGGTGAAGCAATTGTGTGCTAGAGGATTGGTATATGTAGTTAGGGCTGGATGTCTGGTTTGGGCGGTGCCCACTCAGCTTGGTTTATGAGCGACTATATGCTATATGCAATGAACAGAATAGCACAGTGTATGAGGTGATGCATGATCATGAGATTGATTTGTCATTTAGGAGATCTTTTGGCAGGGAAGAGATGGATGAATGGCAGCTCCTTATTGAGCAAATTGGAGAATATCAATTGCGAGAGGGTTCAGACACTGTAAGGTGGATACTTGATAAGAAAGGGGAATTCACAATTGCTTCTCTATATAAAGAGCTTACTTTCCCTGGAATGATTAACAGAGAGATTATGTGCATATGGAGGGCCAGAATCCCAATGAAAATCAAATTTTTCTTATGGTCTATCTACTCAGACTGCTTACCTACTGCTGATCAGTTAGTAAAAAGGAGCTGGACTGGTAGTGAGTTTTGTAAAATGTGTGGGCAAATTGAAACATCACAGCATATTTTCTTTGAGTGTTTTCTAGCAAATTTTTGTCGGTGGACAGCTCGCGATGCTCTAAGCTGGACATATACTTGAATCAATTTTTTTCTCTTAGTTGTGGTAAAGGAGAGGTGCCTAAACCGATGATGATTTTTCTATTGGCGTGTTTTTGTTGGAGTCTCTGGCTTATACGCAATGATTTTGTATTCAACAATAGAGTTATAACAGGGCCTGATTTGGTGATCCACCGCTCAATTGTTTTCATGCAGAAATGGAGCATCCTTCTACGGGAAAAGGAAAAAGGTTGGGCTTTGAAGACAATGGAAAAGCTTTTGAGGTGTTTGGACCAAAGCGCCCCAGGCTAGTGATGTAGGAGTTTGGTAGTTGTCGTTCAATCTCTTTTAGTCTTCCTTTGTTGCTTAGAATGTCTGGAGTTTTGGCTATGTTTTGCCAACGTCGGTTACCATGTGTTTGGGCCGAAGGTGATGTTTTTGGTTGCTGGATGTTAAGAACTTTCTTTGTAAAGCCGGTATCCCCAGCATACTACCGCTGCTTTCTATAAAAAGCGGGGCCAATGGCCTTTGGTCTTAAAAAAATCCCATAGTTACCTGGGCACGGTTGTCGGCACTGGCGAGCGTGGACGCCATGCGCGTGGCCATGCGGCGCGTGCGCGCTGGTCCGGCGGAACGGCCCGACATTCTCCTCCTCCCCATCCATCTCCGGTGGCCAACAGCGGCAGGCAGCGGCGGACGGCCCTTGCGCTGGATGAGAAGAGGAGGAGACAGACGGGTGTGGAGAGTGGAGATGTAGAGGGCCCGCGGGATTAAGCGGGCGGCGCGGCCGCCGCCGGCCGACCAAGTGCGGCGTCCGGTGTCCGGTGGGGAGGGACAGAGAGAAGTGGGGATGGCTACTGGGCTACTTCGTGGGCTTGCCATGGGTGTCTATATTGGGCCAGGCTGTCTGGTTAGCAGGCAAGGTAAATCAATATAGAACACACAATCTCCCTCAAAAAAAATCCAATTCCAATTTCTCGTCTCAAAACAACTTTAAACCAACAAAGTCTGAACCTGATACTTTACTGAGTAGTGATTTTGATACTTAAATGAGTATATAGTGATTTTGGTTCGGATTGTCAATATAAAAAGCTATCAAGTTGCCACGTCATGTCTAGTGGCCACGATAACGGATCTTTTCAAAGGGAGGTGGCAGAGCTATGCCACTTGGTGATAGTAGTCATCCAGAATGTGCTCTTGCTTATTGTTGGTTCTTTGTTAAGGTTTCAATTCATTTGGAATATTTATGGTCTCTAGAATATTTTTGATAAACATAGAAATAAAACTAGAAAAACTGGCACGTCTTTGACGCGCCCTTCTTGGAGCCTGTTTATGGATGAACTGATGTATACTTGTTTTATATTTCAGTGATATAATCTTATGATGGTTAATTTATAAATCATAGTATCATGAGTGATATTGTATTGACCAAAGTTTGGTAATTACCACGACTAAGTTTTTTGCTTCTTGTGCATCATTTGAGAAGTGCATGGTGACTATTGTTGTTGCCTGAATGTGGTAGAAAATATATATGACGATGCCCAATAATAAATAAATGTCCTATGATACAAGTTTCAATATTGATAATTCATAGCTTTATGTTATAGATAGTGAACACTGTCTTTTGCATTGACCAGTTGCTTAGTTCATCGGCTATTTTTTGTTAATAAACAAATTTACCATCACAAGATAATAAAGGAGTTCAGTAAACTTGATTAGTTAACCTTTCATATTTTCATGTATAACTACTCACTCTGGGAAGTACTGAATTTGACAAATTCTAAAAAACATGCATGCACATTTGGATTGAAAGAAATGTTGTCACCATTTTAGTAGCATGTCTGATTGTGAGCTGTCATTATACTGTAGCTTGGCTAGCACTTTCCTCAAGATTCAGATAATCTTGAATTCTCTTGCTAAAAGATCGAGAACTTCTGTCGCCTGCATTTTTAGTTTTAGCAATGCACCATGGCACAATATGGGTCATCTCTGAAATTTGAATTCTCCCGCTACCTGACAGTCAGCAAATGGCAGAGTAAAGTGCTAGCCACTAGGGAGTACACACAGGCGGATGGCCATGGAGGCACACGGCTGTACGTGTCGGACACCACTACACAGACGGATGTGTCGAGAGAGTCCGGGAGATTTCAGATCCGTGAAGGAATAGGAGACAGACAGATCCACAATCTAACAGTCCATTTCATGAGCTTGCCTGATCTGACGGTAATGGGTTAGCAAGCAACGTGGGCTGTTGTTGGCCCGGTCTTAGTTACATGATTCCATTAGTTTGGCGACGACAGTTAAAGTAGTCAATTTAAAGCACGCGTGGCAGGCTTTAGAGCTGGAGACGTGGCACGATGAGAGGCCAACTTTCTTTTAAAGATAATGTTGAACAAAAGATACAATATTGTTTTAAATAAACACGTAGACAAAAAAATTGCAACAACTAAAAAGATTAAAATTCAAAAACCAAATATGAATTCATGATGTCATAGAAACATATGCAATAAGAGTTTACATGATTTAACCTTAAGTTTCAATTAAATATATATACACTAAAGCCCCACGATAGTGCAATACAAAGGATTGTTGTACCCCTCCGCGTCTTCTCCCAGGGCGACGGGAGGGGCGACACCACCACCGCCACCCAAGACCCCCACCGTCTCCGCTCTCTCCGGCCGCCGTCGCCGCTGCTCCGCGTGCGGCTGCGGCGGCCTGCGCCGCAGCCGAAAAAAGGCCTGCGGTCGCACCTTCTCTCCCTTCCTTTCCCCTCTCCTCTTCCCCTTTCGAGCTCATTTTCTCTGCCAACAATGGTGACCGCCGGGAGCTGGGAACGACGGATCTGGGCCCTCCGGCCACGGTTCCAGCGACCCCCACCACGGATCCAGCGGGCGGCGGGAGTTCAAGGGCAACAGCCGGCGGGCGAGGTGGCAAGGTGGTCGGCGGGCGCAGCAGGGCAACCATGCCCTGCGCCAGCATCGTGCGGCACCGGGGAGCACGGAGCCACTTGCGAGCCGCTCGGCAGGACGTGGACGACGTCGTCAACAGCTTCGCCACCTCCTCACGCTGCGCCCCAGCGTCGCGCGCCCTATCCAGCGTCTCCGGCTAGCTACGGTGGCGGCCGGCGCCCGGTGCCTTTGGGGGTGCCAGGGGCTGGCCTTGGCCTTGGGGCGGCAGTGGCCTTGCTCGGCCGCTCTCCTGCCGCCTCGACCAGCTGCTGGTGGCCGGGGACTGCACCTGCCCGCTGCACCTCCTCCACGGTCGATCTGCTGGCGCCGGCATGTTGGGAGGATGGGGCCGGCGAGTGGGGACGAGCACTAGGCGCGCCGGATGGTGGCGCCACTGGCAGAGCGTGGCTCATATGGGACTAGGGTGAAAGCCCTTGCCTGGATGTTGCTCCAGGCCGTCGACAATGGCAAAATGGTGTCATATCCCTCCCTTGAGGTGTCAACGATCTCAGTTCTGTGACCGCGAATGCCCCCAGCGTGCACAGCTGCTGTGCGATCGACGGCGACGCCACCTGGCGCCGTATACCTCCTTAGAGGCGTTGATGTAGCCCCCCCACCACTCGTCCGTCGCATGCTACTCCCTTCCTGGTGAAAACCTACTGGAGCCGGTGGCGGCGGCGTCAACAACGCCGCGTCCCTCTTGAGGGCGCCACTGCGGAGGGGCCAGCTCAGTAGCCTGCTGGTATCTACACCCCGCCATGCCATTGCTTCCTCGTCGCTCCCCCTTCCTATCTTATTATTGTTGCCCCCCTTCTTGGTTGAGTTTTGGCTCTGGTTGTTGGTTGTTGCTGACGCTCGACGAGTTTCCTTCTCTAGCACCTCTGCTCCGTCGGCGCTCTCCTTGGTGGTGTCAGAATATTAAATGCCGGGTAGTGTTTCCACCGCTGCCGTCATTCCCCTCCCAGGGTTCCTCCCCGTGGATGGCGTTGAATGATGGTACGTGGGCCCGGATGTGCTGGAGGATGTCATCATCAGTTCAAATGGAGGTTGTCATGTCCGATGATCCGGGGCTTGCATGTTCGTCGCCACTCTTAGTCCCCATCCTGCTGCATGAAGTGGTCCTCAGATGGAGGGCGGCAGTGGATCGGCGTAGCTATGAGGAGTGGTGGAGGGCACAATGGCCATGGTGAAAACGACGAGTATGTTGTTCGGTGGAGGCGCAAATCGACGTTCGGCTAGCATCTTTCGGCAAGGGTCCAGGCTTATCCTTGAGTTTGTTTTGTTGATGTTGTTGTTCTTTCTCTGTTGTTTGTTGTTTCTATCTTCTCACCCCTCAATTGTAATTCCCGGGGTCTGCCCCGTTAACTGTAGGTGTCATGCACCCTCCATCTACCGGCTTGCCGGAATTAATAAAAAATTATTTAGGTGGGGCGCTCACCCCTCCGGTGATGTCTTAAAAAAATACAAAGGATTGCAACATGTGTCTTAATTTACATGTAACGTTAAAGTAAGGAGTGTTTCTGCGTCTATAGGATTTAGAGCAGTGTGTCTATATGCGGAGTTTGGGATGCTGAGTGTTTCATCACTCTCTCGCATGTTCGTATGAGTAGAGCAGTATGTCTAGGTATGGTGATATGGTGTGCAATCCAATCCTAAAAGGAATTGAAATACACGACAAAGATTGTTGGATAAATTAAGCCTCAAGTGTCTATATGGGTTAGAGAAGCACGCGTCCAGGCATGATTTTGAGTCCAATTCTACGATAAATTGGAATGCATGACGCTCCAGAGTTGCAAGTCAGCAACAAGCTATATACCTGTTGCATACATACTGAACATAAGGTCCCTATATATGGAGCCTCAAAACAAATTCTCGTTAGTCGCTAGGAAAAAAAAAAAAGATAAAACATATAACTTCTCTCAAGAACGAGAAATTGGAAAGGTCTAGGCACCCATTTGATAGATTGTTATGTCCCGGAAAATGAAGGCTATTTTTAACCATTGTGTTTAAGTCCGCCTAACAGATTTCTAATCATATTTGGTTGTAATGCGTATTAACTGAAAGACGTTGAACAAAGTCTCGGTTCACACAATGCTAGTATTATTGCCACAAGCATCGGTTCTGATTTGAAAAACAGGTATGTGGTGTAAGTTTTGCGTTGCTGTACGCGTTTCGTTTTTTTTTTTTTTAGACTAGCGTGGAAATACCGTTCGGTCTGCGTGTACAGGGACTATTCGTGTTTCGGGCCAGTTCAAGCTTCCAGCAGAGGTTGGCAACCGTAGTGGTCATGATCACGACTGAGACACATGTCATGTACCGTATACCACCCGGCGCCGGCGGCAACACGCTTGAAACGCTCATATATATATCTATATATATATATATATATATTCCCCGAGTCCCCGAGCCCAATTCGGCCAGCCCGACGCCCACGCGCGGACCGCGCCGGTCACTCCCCCTCCTCCCCACTCACGTCTCGGTCCCGAGTCCGCACGGCGGTTCCCACGCTCCCGTCTCGGTCCCGAGTCCGCACAGCGGTTCCCACGAGCTAGAGCAGCTATGCCGCTCCGAAGCTAGACCTACCCACGATTTCTGCGATTTCTATTTCCTCACCCCGTCTGCTCCATCTCCTCTTTCCCTCTCTCTACCGGCACCGAGATTTCCGTCTCTCCGCTGGCTGCCGTGCGGCCACAGACGCAGTGCGCCGCCCGGCCGGGCGTTCTCCGCCGTGGTTCCCCAGCGTCCGTCAACCGCCACGGCGTCCAGTGTTGTGGGGCCGCAGACACATCGCGTCGCCCGTCGTGTTATCGGCCGGCGTGCCCCAGCCTCTGGACCTGCCGCGCCGCCCCTTGCGCTGTGCGTTCGTAGACGCATCGCGCCGGCACATCCAGGTGCTCCTCCCCCAGACCCAGTTCCTCAGCTCGTCGTTTGCATCATCTCCTCCTCCTTCTCCTTCTTGATTGGAATCTGATGATTCGAATGCCCGTGCAGGTCGCTGCCAGGAGCTCCTCTGCGGTCTATGGGCGGCTCGGCGGCCTCGCCTGGGGCAGTGGCGGCACCTCGTATCTCTGATGTCAGGCATCGTTCCTCCTTCCAAGCTCGATCGGTGCTGCTCAACGTCCCTATTCTCCCCCTCACGCCGGATCTGGAGGTCGTGATCCGCTTGGCTTGCCCTCTTCCGACACCGGCCGCAAAAAATTCCTCGACCCTGGCGAGTACGAACCAAGCGACATCGGTGAGGAGTCACCAGCCGACGATTTCACGAGGACCCTTTGTCGATCTGTTTTCAAGTTGATTTATTTATTGCATCTCCTTCCGATCCACATACTGCATCTCCTTCCGATGCACATATTCAGTTCCTTTCCTTCCCCTCTGAATCCCCTTCCCGATTTCCCTTCCGTGAGTGGATGTAGCATCCAGCAGTGCTAGTTCGTCCTGCCCTCCCTATCAGTGCTAGCTAGTTAGGGTCTCATGTAATTTTCCCCAAATCTGATGTGCGGCTATGTCAATTAAAGCATGCTTTTATATTTGTAGGTAAATTGTCTAGCATAATTACATGCTTTGTTTTAATTCTTTCTCAAATCTTGGTTAGATCTGTGGAGGCAGAGTTGTGATTTTCTCACATACTATAAGCTGACATGAAAATTGCATGGTATCTGCACGATTCATGGAGGAAGGCGAGCAGCTAAGAGGTTTGATCCTGGATTCTTACTCTGTTATGATGCTCCAGCCATGTGTTTCTTTTTTTTGGTTTGACAAATATTTAGCAACAATATGGCATTTTTCAGTTCTATGATGACAGGCATAGAAATAGATCAAGGAGACTATTTTGATCTTGTCATTGTATTTGCGATATTATTTACTTATGAGCTTGCTAAAGTGGTTATAATAATGAATCACACATAAGAAGACACTCATCTAAGAAACTATTGTGCATCTGATTCCTAGTAATTAATTTTGGTAGAACACATATTTTCACATTTCAAATTTACCTAATCATTGTGGTGTGTCATTATGCACAATAATTGATAGATATTGCCTCTTATGCAAGTTAGATCAAGTTTCTGCTGAACAAGCATAAATTATTTTTCTTAACCATAGTCCCTCCAACTGAACTGGATCTTAGTTTGAGGAATATATCGGTATTTTTTTTCATCTCAGACAAGCTAAAATGTTTGTTGCTAAGACCTATCCAGAAAATATGGCAATATGCCGTAAATATGGCACCTGGATAATGATATAAGATTATTATAATTAATTATTGATTTGTGCATCGATTAGTACAATTAACAGTTATATCTAAAGCTAGTTTGTAATGTTTTCAAATTCATGAGAGTTCATCTGTTAGCCCTTCACATGCTCTCCAGTAGTCCAGTTCATTTCATTTAAATTTTGGATCTAGCTCAGTTCATAAGGTAGTGGATAGTGGTAGACTGTTTTGTGTTAACAACTTGCGTGTCATATGTTCATTCTAAGTGCTTTACTGAATTTATATTACCCTTTATATCTGGAATAACACGGTCTTGAGTGGAAATCAACAACTTGCATGCCAAATATTTTGTGTTAATAACTAGCATGTCAAACGTTTGTTCAAATGTCTAGCGTGATATACTAACTTTTTTCTATCATTTTCTCATATGCATGTTTATATGGCTTTATCCAATTCACGCATTCTACTTATAAGGCCTTGAGGCCTTATTAATAGTAGCACAGTAGCATGCTACAGAAGGCATTGCGAATATATACATTGCAAATGTCAAACAACACATTGTAGCCATACTGATGCTGCTGAGGCAACACCTCTTCGGCATCCCATGCCTGGAGTGATGGTGTGGTAATGTAGTGGACGATCCTGTGCTCATTTTGCTAAGTTTCAATACGTTCAATTATGAAACTACTGACACTATTAGTTGTTAAAAAACTATTTCTTGGACCTGAAGTAGTGTATCAGTTCAGTTATCACCATTTCCATTGGAATATGGAAACGTTTGCATTGCAGTCAGTTGTGATGATTATTGGGGATTGGGAAATAACAAGATAGTAGATTTCTCTGATCTGTTCAAAGCATGATTCTTCCTTGAGTTACTTCTACAAAATATAGATTTCTCTGATCTGTTCAAAGCATGATTCTTCCTTGAGTTACTTCTACAAAATAGTTGAATAAATTATGTTGATCTGGTACTGCAATTGCAAGATAATTTGAGCATTTAAAACTGGCTAAATTGGCTTCATGGATCACACATGTACTCCTAATTCAATTTAACTTTGCTTACAGACCTGAATGGATAAGTTAGTAACTAAAATGATTCATGCCTGATTCCACTTGTAAACATACTTTTCTGTTATGTGATTTTTTTTTTCAAATGCTACACTAGCTCCCACATTACTGCTACCCTAAATTTTAACATAATACTTAGACTTTTTAGAAATAGAATAAAGTAAGCCCTATAATGTGTCAGTTTTTTTTTTATTGCAATGGAATATCTGAATCCTACTTTTCATCCCTGACATGTATGGGCGAATTTTGAGTTTGAGTTAGTAGATAATTAAATTTGTAGGGGAAGTAGCTCGTTTATTGGGTAGTCATACAATTCCTTGTTTACATGGTTTAGAATAGTCTGCCATTAGTTCTTGTTGTGTTATCTGGAAAAAAGCTCATCTCAGTATCAGTACTCATTTCCAATGGCTGCTAGTATTACTCGCTTTATCATATCCTGTGTCTTTTTTTAATAACCATCTTAATCTCCAGATCGTGGGGAGGAGACACTTGCACCTGTAGTTGTGGGCCGGATGGCACTATGCAGTACGGCACTAGGCACTTGCAACAAGGTGCCATCATATTTTGTGGTTCTTATGGTTATGTTGTCATGTTCTTTTTTCCCCATGTTGTCACTATATCCTTTAAGAAATGTATGTTGCATATGCATTGATAGGGCAGTGTTTGCCTAGTTAATAACATGCATATGCTTGAATGGAAATGCAGTTTTTTTTGGCAACTCTAATGGTTCCGATCATTGGAATTAACCTTGTTTCATTGTGCAGCCATCGATGTACATGCATTTTTTTGGCATTTTACCTTTTTTTGTTCTTCAGCACCGCTACTGGTTCCCACAACTTTGTTCTTAATCAGATATGTCATTATGCTTCTCTAGTTTACTTGTTAATAGACAAACATCCTGATTCACCCAGTTTTCAGAAGGTATTTGCTTCTGGTAGTTTACTTGTTCTTAATCATGCATGGATTATGTTTGAGCTTCCGTCATGCATGCTTATCGTCATTGATATTATATTTTAAAACCTGTTTCTTTCTCTGTTTTTATATGCACTGATAGATATGCTTTGCAGCTAACTCAAATCAAGCTGGGTGTTGATTTGGACCAAGATTTCAATATGCTGAGAATGGCATTGGGTGAAGAGCTGAGATGGCAGGTCCTCCAGCAAGCAGGTTAGTGAAGGATTGATGAGGAGCTAGACCTTTTTGCTGTCTTTTGACTTTTAATTTAGTTGTGCATCTTATTACCTGTTTTTGTTTTATTTTTTTCAGGCAACATTTGTGAGACTTGATCTCCTTTCCTGTTTCTCTAAATTTTTCTTGTTTAATCTAATAAACTGCTCCTCATATTGTTGTTTTATCTTCTAGCTATTGCCCACTTGAGAGTTCTTCAGTACCAATATGAAACATGTTTCAGTTTTGCATCCTTCCTGTCCTATCCTCTTTTTTCCCCTTCTTTCATGGCTCTCCTTGTCGAGGAGCTCCGGCTGTAAGCATCCGAGCATATGTTCATCACATGTTGATGAAAATTTGGGTTACCCACATGCATTGGATTTTCTATTTACTTTAGGAGTTCATCACTGCTTATTTAGTCCAACTAGAAATTTCTTGCAATCATTCATCAATTTGTGAATATAATCAGAATCAAACATGATTCCTGTATTAGATCTGCGTGTATTTTATTGTTCAAGAGTCTAGAAAAGATTTCTGTGCTGACAATTGCTAATTTATTACATATATTTTTTCAAAACTAAACCTGAGATGCCACTTGCCTAAAGCTGTCAATTATGCAGGCTCTTGTACTGATTCAAGATGTTTCCTTGCAAGTCATTTTTGCACAAGCACTTGCAAATTCAAAGCTATTTTGTAACAATGTCTGCCTAAACCAAAAGAAAAAGGTCAATAGATACATACAGGCTAGTCCTTTATACTTGGCAGCTTGGACCTTCTTAGCATCAAGAATGATTGAATGAATCATGTTGTTTCATGTTCTTGTGCTCCCCATTCTAATTAAGTTCCAGTCACATTCTTGGTGCAAAGTTAATTCTAAAATCATTGGTACCAGACGCATCTTTAAGTTCTACAAGTACTAATAAGAGCCTGCTTGGAGTTGTGCTCTTCCCCATTCTATATTATGTTTCGGATATCTTCATTTGAGTCCTTGTATCATGATTCATTATTACATGTATATTTTTCCAATTTAATGCTATCTGTTTTTAATCACAAATATTGTATTCTTTGCCATTAATATGCACTATTGTCTATATGACACGGAAAGGAGAAAATATTCTTAATCGTAAAACCTATTTGTGACAAAATCAAGAAAACAAAAACATGAAAAACCTTTTTGACCTGTTGCAAAACCTGTCAGCGTGAAAATATCAGTAAAACGGCGTAAAAAAAGAAAAAAGAGAAAGGAAACAAAATAACTGAAAAAGAAATGGATATGCCGTGGAAAATAAAAAATAGGGACGGTCAAGTATGCAACATACCAAAAAAAAGAGATGGTTTACAAAAATCAGATGAGCAATAACTGAAAAATGAAAAAGGGCTGGAAAACCTGTTCACGTGAAAATGGGGAAAAAAGTCAACAGACCTGTACGGACTGATAACCGGTGGGAGGGTCCTGGTGCCGTGGACTGTTGGTGCGCGCCTGGGAATCGGCGGGCTGCCTGGGCTGATCGGGGACTGATTAATAATCACTCCCTAGGGGACTAATTAGCACGTCCCTATATATATATATTTTTATTAATAAAATTTAAATTTAAAAAATTTACTAAATTATGAAAATTAAAAAGTTACATTATCTGAATTTATAAGTTAATACAGAAAAGTCTGTCAAGACTAAAGAAAATATAAATATCAAGGGTAGACTAAATAGTTTTGAAAAACATACTTGGCATATTTCACACGAGCAGTTAAATTTAGTAGTAGATTTAATACATAACTTCATATATCTTAGGGTAAAATACAAGACGATTTAGAATTAAAATTTGGAAGTCTACAAAAGGAGCATAAGCAATTAAAAGAGCAATATTTAGCTATCAATAATAAATTAGAAATAGCTTTGCAACCTTGGAAGAAAGTAAAATTTCTCTAGCAAGAATTAGCCAAAATAGTGATTATATTAAAAAAGATATAACCTATTTAGATAAGAACTTCGAGAATACTAATATTGTTGGGCATAGCAAAGAAATTGTGCTATCATCCGCAGGAATAGTAAAATATAATAGATCATTAAATTTAGAAAATAGCAGTATCTAAAGGCCACTCTAGAAGAGACCAATCACTCCAAGTAATAAATAGAGACATTAGACCTTTAGGTTTGATGGACAAAATAAAAGGAAGATGTGATGATATTGAGACTCTAGAAGAAATGATAGATGTAGAAATAGATCTTGAAAGATATCAGAAAGATACTTTAAGAAAGATAAGACCCCAGCAAATATATCAAATGGGTTGGTTTAAAAATAAAAATAGATTATACAGAATATCTAGAGAAGTTGAATTAAGTGTTCTAGCTGATCCTGTTGAGCTAAGCATAGTTAATAAGTAAATTAAAAATGAGTTGAAATATTCTGGATATAAATATATACATCAAGGAATGTATATCATAGGAATTAAAGGTATGACAAGAAAAAAATTAGGAACAAAAGTCTTAATAATTTTGTTAGACAAGAGATGGGATTCTATAAATAAAGCAGCATTATGATTTTTAGAAGGTGATATGAATGAAAATATGTTGATAATATATATAGCTCCAGACTTATTAATGCCAGTAAAAGATTTTGCAGAAAAGATGGCTTTTGGGTTTTAGACCAAAGGCTATGAAGATTTTAAAGGAACAAATCTTTTAGTAAGCATAGAGTTTTTAGAAAAATTAACTAATAGAAGTGGAACTAAATACAAAATAAATATAAATAATATAATAGAAAGTATGCAGTCTAAAGGTATAAAATTTATGAGTCCTCTAAAGATAAGTTCTGAAGATAGAGCAGGTGAAGAATGGGATATAAGTGCTCTGATAGAGCCAAAGATTTTAAAGCATCCTAAAGATTATATAAGTTATGAAAATAAAAAAGGATCAACTAGTATTAGATTTGTAGGTTATGAAGAACGAAGTTTAGATGACTTAGAAATATCTAATTCAGAAGTAAAAATAGAAAATAGAAGGAATACATTATGTGAATTTATAAAAAGTTTAGATATAGAAAATAAAATAAAACATTATGAGCAAAAGATTATAAAAATTTTTGATGAGTATTTTAGAACTGGTATAAGTGAATGAAATGCTATAAGAGAAAAAAAATTTATTTTAGACGATAAATATATAGACTCAATAAAATTAAAGAAGAAAGAGAGCTAAATAGCAAAAAATTTAGTGTTCCAATAAAGAAATATAAAGGTATACCAAAACCGATAAAAGTTGAGAATAACAAAGTTCAAAAGGAGTTAGTGGATAGTAAAATTTAAAAAAGTAGATAAAGATAGTGATATAAGTGAAGAAGAGCAATGGGAGATTAATGATAAATTGCTACTAGAAAGTTATGAAGAAGAAGATGATGAGGATATAAATGAGATAACCAGAAATAACTTAGTAGATTTTATAAAACCTTTAGAATATGAAGTACCATAAAGAAGAGATATGGCTATAGAAGCAATGGAAATAGATCCAAGCACATCAAAAAAGAGACGTAGCTCAGAAATAAAGGTTGAAGGAGAAAAAAAAAAGACCATCTAGAAGTCTAGGAACATGGCCATCAGAAAAATAAGAAACTACATATAACTATATACCTGGACAATATACACATATAGGTTCAAAAAGAAGAGATTTTAAAAAGAAGATTCAATTTCAGAATTCTATAAGTGATAGTGCTATACTAAATTTATCAGCACATGATCCTATAGACTGGCCAAATATAATCAGTATATGGAAGGGGTTGATAGTGCAGAAATATATACAAAATCAACATAATATTGGAAATAGAGTAGAAGATATGATTACATATTTAGAAATATTTTTAGAAGAATCAGCCAAAGTTTTATGGGAACAATGGGCAGAAGCTTTTCCTATATATTATGAGCAATTAAAAAGAGCTGGTAGTAACCCATACAATTTTGCAAATATCATATCTAGCATTAAATAGATGAAGATCCTGAATTAGAATATACGGTTTTTAAAATAGAAAGATTAAGAGAATTAGAAAAACTACCACTAACAAACTGGAAAAGAATTAAAGAATTTTCTCAGCATTATTTATATAATGCTTCAACTGCCAAGCAAGGCTATAATAAAGGCATTGTTGAAAAATATTTTCATAAGTTACCAGACCCTTTAGGATCTATGATATACGAAGAATATAAAAAGGAAATAAAAGGTAAAAAATATAATATCTGTCAGGCTATAACATTTGTATTTAAGCAATTAAGAAAGATATGTATGAATATTCAAGCTCAAAGGTCAATGAAGCAATGTGATTATAATTTTTGTAATAAAATAGTTCAAATACCATTAATATATGGAGAAGAGAGATCTAGATATAAGAAATATTTTAAGAATTATAAGAAAGAAAATATGAGAACAAAGAAATGCTATTTTCTATGAAGATCAGATAATAGAGCTCCTTTTTTACGTAAAAGAAATGTAAGAAGATATAATCCCAGAAAGAATTATAATAGTACTTGTAGATGTTTTATTTGTAATTCACCAGATCACTTAAGTAAATCTTGTCCTAATAAAGATAAGAAGAGATACTCTAATAAGCAAGAAGAACAAGAGAAGGTTTTAATTATATATAGTGTAAATAAAAATATTTTAGTATGTGATGATGATATAATGGATGATGAATCAATATATTCAATTATAGAAACAGATGAGATTGAATATGATGAAGAAAATGAGTCAAGTGATGAAGAATTAGATTTAATTGATGAGTTATCTGGATTAAAGATAGAAATAATGGATCAAATAATATTTAAGCATATGAAAGAAAAAAATAATACTTTACCTGATATATGTTCACATTCATCTATTGTTGCAGGTATGAATATAAGGTGCGTGTTCTGCATATATTATCAAGATCTAGGAGAAAGAGCAACATACAGTCTATGCCAAAGACAAGCATGTGTGTTATGTTTAGATCAAAAAGATAATTAAAATAAAATAATAGTGAATACAAAATATAAGAAAAATAAATTAGCAGAAGAAATAAAGTCAGAGAAAGAAAATTATAAACATATAATTAATATTCCACAAGAGTTCCTTGTTCCCAGATTAAGTTTTAAAACTGATCATATCTTGTCATACTTTTCACAAGAAATTATAGATTTAATATGGAAAAAATATGCTGAAAGGCACCACAAAACCTTTTAAGATATACAAAATTACTTCATGAGAATATACGAAGGAAAAGAAAGGCAGTCAGGAATAACTGTTAATACAAATACTTTTTCTTTAATACATATCAATGAAATACTTATTGTCAAGCCTCATCAAAGATTTATAATATTTATGGCTGACATAGACTTAAAATATTTTAAAAATATACAAAGAAATGCTGAAGATAATATAACCTTGCAGACCATTATTGATCATGGGCTAATCCATGATATATATGGTACGCTAGAAGAAATTCTTAAATCAGATCTTGGAAAGGCTATTAAAGAAGCATGCAAGAAGTTAGCCTGTATCCAAGGTAAATATAAGATTAAATTCTGTTCCAATCCGCCAAGATTTACTCAGCCAATAAGGCCAGCTAGTCATGATATATATATTACAAAAGGAAAATATAGATTCCCCAATGAATGGAGAGTTAAGGAGAAATATAAAGAGTTATTTGCCAAAAAGACAAACCATGATAATTGGAGAATATTTAGTGAAGCAAAAGAATTAAAAGAAAAATATTATATTTGATTCAGAATATCATATGATATGTAAAAATAGGATAATAAAGTTATTTTTATGAGAATATTATACTAGATATAGCATAATACAATGAGGAGTTGGAAGATTGATCAAGCCCAATTATGGTGAAGAATGTGATTTAAGAAAAAAAAATAGAGATTTATTGTCTCACTATGACATATGCCAGCCTGATGATCTTGACATTGAAGAAGATATTGACTAAATAAGAAGAGTCAAGGCAGCCAGATCAAAATCAAGTAATATATTTCCAATGTTTATAAAGTGTTATCAACAATTTGGCCCGGGGAAGAAGATAATATCACCTATACCAGAGTTTTGATTAATATTTGCAACATTAATCATTCGGATGTGGAAGACCATACCATACCCTTTGAATTTTTTCAAAATAAATCTGCAAGAATGACAGCATAAAAATAAATCCGCAAGAATGACAGTGTAAAAGGAATATATAGTGAATAACATAAAATATTCAGAATGTCATCATCGGCCAATAGTAACCGTTACCCTTCAGTGGAGAACCATGAAGGCACAAGAAGTCAAGTGTCATTGTCATGCAACAGTGCCAGAAGATAATCTCAAAGAAGACTATCCAGCTGTCTAGAAGACGTTACCGTGAGGGACTCTCACCCCTCAGAGGATAAGTGCGAAGGACATCCAGAAGACTCCTTGGGGTCTTTAAAATAAGACGCCGAGCGCCTGCATTCAGCATCCGCTCCCACACCATCGAAGAATCTGCTCCCACACCCGCTCAACCATTGACTCATCCGCCCACACACATATATCTCCACTCACAACTCCACTTCCACAATATACCATGAAGCCATGATCTCAGAAGCACTCTGAGAAATCATCCACCATAATAGTAACACCCCACTACTAGTGTATTACTCCACCAGTGTTGTAAATTAGAGAATAAGGAAGATCACCGACTTTCTATGCTTGTAAGGTAATTAAGGTTTGTACTAAGTGCTTAGGGTTTTTCGAAAGGAAAAGCCGTATGTAAGCCTGCCTTGTGAAAATGGATTAAGTTTTTCTGTTTTAATCCCAATTGTCCTTTAAGCTTGTTCATACGGGGCGATGTCTCTATGATAGCGACCCTAGAGGAGAAACCTCTGCGTGTGTTGTTCTCGTGTTAGCCTATGTAGCGGCGTTTGTAGAGAACCCTATGTGCGCAGAGAAGTGTTTACTTTGGGTGAAACTTCCTAGGAAGACGATAGGGCCTGAGTCCTGTGTGTTCATGGCTGGGGATAGCGAGGGAGAAGAATAGGTTAGCCTGGTTCTGTAGGAAGCTAGGTGATGCATACGGTGAGTATCGAGTAGGATTGACACAAGCATAGTCACACGACCGGCTGAAACCTTGGTCTCGCCAGCCTTGCAAAGATTGTGAGAATTTTTAATTTCGCATACATCACATACTCTGCATAATCACTCATTTAATATTTACACATGCATCCTGTCACCATCGTTAAATAGTAGCTCTGAATATTTATACTGTCTTTCATAATCACACACACACATATATTTTCAGTAATCACACAAGCATCGTGCATCCATCATCCACCAAGTGCCTGATATAGTGCTCAAATAGTAGGTGAATTTTGAGTATCCGAGACATTCACGCATCCACCACCAAATTTGTAAAAACAAAGTGCTACAAATAGTAATGAAGTTTGAGTGGCTGTGCCACTCCAGCGTGAAGTGCTCATACACTATTTATATTCCGAATTTAATTCACATCCGATATTCTGAATAAAACCGTGAATTTGAATAATAGCCGCCGAATTTGAATAGTATCATGAATAGTAACTCATGAATTTTAAATTTGAATTTTTGTTTTGAATAATTTTCAAGTAAAAACAGCCAGCGTGACAGAATTATACAGTGAATTGAATAAAAAAATTTAGAATGTCATTATTGGCCAATAGTGCTACCATACCTTCAGAAGGAATCCACAAAGGCACGACATCGATTATTAAAGACAACATCGCTATCATGCAACAGTATAAGTCGATGATTGAAAACGACGCCGTGGAGGACTCTAAGACTCAAGAAGATAAGCCAGAAGGTTGAAGACTTATCTGCGAAGGACATCCAGAAGACTCCTTTGGGTCTTTAAAAGGAGACGCCGAGCGCCTGCATTCAACATCTGCTCCCACACCATCAAAGAATCCGCACCCTTACCCTCAGAGACAACCAACCACTCCACTTCCACAATACACCATGAAGCCATGATCTCAGAAGCACTTTGAGAAATCATCCACCATAATAGTAACACCCCACTACTAGTATATTACTCCACCAGTGTTGTAAATTAGAGAATAAGGAAGATCACCGACTTTTCATGCTTGTAAGGTAATTAAGGTTCGTACTAAGTGCTTGGGGTTTTCCAAAAGGAAAGCCGTATGTAAGCTTGCCTTGTAAAAATAAATTAAGCCTTTCTGTTTTAATCCCAGCTGTCCTTTAAGTTTGTTCATATGGGGCGATGTCTCTATGCTAGGGACCCTAGAAGAGAAACCTCTGCGTGTGTTGTTCTCGTGTTAGCCCATGTAGCGGTATTTGTAGAGAACCCTGTGTGCGCAGAGAAGTGTTCCCTTCGGGTGGAACTGTCTAGGGAGACGATAGGGCATGAGTCCTGTGTGTTCATGGCTGGGGATAGCGAGGGAGAAGAACGGGTTAGCCTGGTTCTGTAGCAAGCTAGGTGAAGCATACGGTGAGTACCGAGTAGGACTGACACAAGCATAGTCACACGACGCATCCTATCACCATCGTTAAATAGTAGCTCTGAATATTTATACTGTCTTTCATAATCGCGCACACACATATTTTCAGTAATCACACAAGCATCGTGCATCCGTCATCCACCAAGTGCCTGATATAGTGCTTAAATAGTAGGTGAATTTTGAGTGTCTGAGACATTCACGCATCCACCACCAAATTTATAAAAGCAAAGCGCTACAATAGTAATGAAGTTTGAGTGCCTGAGCCACTCCAGCGTGAAGTGTTCGTGCACTATTTATATTCTGAATTTAATTTACGTCCGGTATTCTGAATAAAACTGTGAATTTGAATAGTAGTTACCGAATTTGAATAGTGCTATGAATAGTAACTCATATATATATATATATATATATATATATAGATAGATAGGTAGATATTCCTGACTGAAATAGGAGGCTGGACTCATCAAATGCCTACCTTATAGCAGCAGCATGAATTCGCTCCTGCGGTCTGGCATTTGAGGGAGGCTCTTACTTGTACACTCTGTATGTCGAGATCACTCCAAGGCGATTATTGAGCAGCTTCAAAGGAGCGGTAAGAACAGGCTTCCCGGATTGTCTAGCTTGGAGAATGTAACACTCTGGTGTTAAGCATTCTTAAACCTTTGCATTCTTAAGCATAAGCATCATTATGCATAGCATTAATGAAAAGATTGATTTTCATTTCATGCATCATGTTTGATTATTTCAAATTATGCCTGCCTTTCGCATGAATTGAATATGTGGTATGAGTGTTTGGTGTTTGATGACCTCTAAGGTAACCTAGACATGATTAGGACACCAAATGAACCTAGGTTTAGGTTCATGGTTTTGGCTAATTAAGCTTTGTTGTCATGGTTGACCAAGGTGGACCATGAAAGTAGTTTTGTTTGACTGAATTGAAAATGATAGCTTGAGTGCTTGCATGTGTGTGCACCCTAAATAAAGTTTGTAGAGAATTTCATAAGGAACAAAAGTTGTAATTACCACTTTCATAAACATGCTTGGAAGGTGTTCAAAAATGTTGAAAAAGGGCAGAATTGGAGGCTGATTTTCCATTTGGCAATTTTTAAAAGGTATTTTATTTGGATTTTTGTATTTCAAAATCTATGCAGAATCTGGTAAAACTTATTTAAGATGAAATGTTCTACTCTTCAAGAGCTACATTTCATCTATTTTGAGTTTTTTCTAATTCGGCTTAATTTAAGAGTTATTAAGCAGCAAAGTTTGTTTTAAATTAATGAAAACTGTATTTCGGTGACGGTTGTTTCCTGGCCGTCAGGGAAATCCCCGACCAGGAACGCGCTGTGGCCGCCCGCGGCAGCATGCGTCGGCCGCGTGGCACCCAGGCTCTGCCGAGGCCGGGCCGTTTCGGCCGCGTGGGCGTCGTCCGAACCGCGCCCGCTCCTTCACTCTCCCGCGCCCTCACTCTCTCCCTCCTCCCCTCTCATTTTCCCTCTCTGCTCGCCGCCGCGTTGCCCGAGCTCATCTCGCCGCCGTCCGAAAATCCACCGCCGGCAGCCACGCATTCACCCGCTGAGCCCCGCAATCGAACGCGCCCGAGTCCGCTCCCTCATCCTCCACCCTCGCCTCGGCCGGTTGCGTCAAGGTTCGCCCGAATCGCCTCGTCTTCTCCCTGTCCGCCATGGCCGCACCTCGGCTTCACTGTGGTCCCACCACTTTGGCCATCCTCTCTCGCCATTAGGGTGCGCATCAGAAGCGTCGTGGTGGGTAGCTGCTAGGACGATAGTCAATGGCGTCGATTAGGGTTTCGTGGGGTCGGATTTCGTCGAGCCGCCGCGCGGAGTGCCGCCGCTCCGCCGTGCTCGTGCTCTGACCGCCTCAAGCCACTCCCTCCCATCTTTAGTACCCTTGATCGATGTGCGCTGTTCTCCTCTCTCTTCCCCGTCGGTTGGTGTCGCCGGAGCGCCGCCGGGACGGCCGGCCGAGCGTCGCCGCCGACGAGGACCGTCGGTCTAGAATGAGGGAAAACCTAGGGTTCTTCGTGCATAACAGCCAGACTCAGAGATTTACCTATTAGGGCTTGGTTGATTTCTAGAAACCTCAGGGTCCCCGGTGCAAAGTGTTTTTCCTTTTTCTTTTTCAAAACTGTTTCCAGATTTTGTTTAAAGCTTTGAAAATTCATAACTTGCTCATTTTTCATCCAAATGAGTTGGTTCAACTTGCAGTATTTTTCTTACGAGATGATCTATGCATGAAAAATATGAAATGTGGAATTTGTGAAACTTTTCTGTATAGCTTTATTTATCTCTATTAATTTCTTTTATCTTAGGAAATGCATAAGTAATTCTCTGTTGCTCAGAAAAATGTGAGACCAAGTTTGTTGGTCTTCTCAAGTCATGCTCTATCTGTGAAAAATGTTATGAGGTTATGTCATGTGGAAAGTTTGATCTGTCTAGTTAGGGTGCCTATTTTCATGTGATGATAAATAATTCATAATAAATAATATATAAGGAATTTGTGTATGAAACTTTTTGGAGAGTGTTTTTATGTCAATCTAGAGCTAATTATGTTCTGAGATCTGTTGTTTGATATACTTTTATGTACAAAGTATTTTATGCCCCTGAAATTATGCTGCCTTGTCATTTTTGTGCAGGATAAAGTACTTACTGTTTTGACTTGAAATTTTTATGGTAGTCTTTATTTGGTATGATTAAGCTCCTGTAATTTTTACAGAAGTTTCTGAGTAGTCTAAAGTCATGTTGTAGTTATACCCTGATTTCTTTTAATTATAAATAATGCTTTAAAGTTATCATTTCATGTGTGTAAAAATGCTTTTTATGCTATTCATGATATGTATGATCTGCTATTGGTTTTGGTTCAATAGAATGTAGTGTGCAAAATAATGGTTGTTTATAATTTCTTATAGTGTGCGAGTAAATTATAATACGAGGCTTATTTGGAGAGTTGTCGGTAGAAGAGAATGCAGATGACATGTGCTTATCATACATGTTTTCAAATATCATATCATTCATCTTAGCTGAGCATTCATTCACCATCACCATCAGCATTATATTTATATGTATGCACGGTATTCATACGCACTATGCATAATACAGGATCGTCAGAGCTCGAAACGGTAGTTCCCGGAGCACAAGGAGAGGAAGGCCAGCAGGAAGCTTTGGTTCGGGAAGCAGCAGCAGAAGAGGATCCCAAAGTTGATCTTCCGGAGTGTCCCGACCACCAGCCAAGCTCTTTCCTGAAAGGCAAGCCCCAGAGCATTCTCCCTGTGGTTTGCAAAATATCTAACTTGAATCCTTTACTTGTTTGATGCATTAAGTTATAGGCGTTGTTTTATACCGTTGTTGCATTACTTATATTCCTTGCCACTGTTTATACTTCAACCCTGTTAGGTTCAGGTACGATTATTTGCTTAGCCCTGCTTTAACTAGATCGGTAGAAGTCGGGTGATTTCCTGTCATCCGCGAGTTATAGGTGGTAACTCGGAATGGTTGAATACATTGTTATCTTGGATAACCATGTGGAGATAATAAATCGAGACCGGGCGGGATTGGTGTTGAGACTGAACTGGAGGTTTGGTGTGGTTATCCTGTCTGTGTCGAACTAGGACCCCGTTCGTTGTACGTCCTCAAGTCATATTGAATTTATGCCTCACATTTAGCTGGAAGGATAAGTCGTTCCGACCGCGAAGCCTAATTTTGATTTGGGCCGGGAGTCGACTTGCTGTACGCATCGCATTGGTGAAGATGGGGGACTACGGGTTACGCGGTTGTTAAGGCCTGGATATAGCATGGTGCGCCCTGCTGGCAGCCGGACGGTGCCCGGATGCGATGGTACCTGTTGATCTCGTGCTTTTCCCGAATTGGATGTCGGTGACCTGTAGCTCACCGTGGCTGGTGAGTGTGGTTTGTGTGAGGAATACCCGCCAGCTGGTTAGTAATCGATTATAATCGCCATCGTTCCTGGACAGTGAACACTTGACTTGAGCAGCGGCATCGTAGTAAGAACTTGAACAAGACATGAGATGGTTGAGCTGTTGGGATTGAAAGATACTCAACTGGAATTGGTTACTTTCTGTTGAATAATTATTACCATGCTTGTTTAGTACAGGTGCTAATGTAGCATGATAAGGTTAATCAGATTAAAATACATTGCTAGAAGGTTCTTATTAATTATTCCTTAATGCAAGCTTTTCCGCAATTCAATGAGTCAGCTATCCTCCTTATACAGCCTTGCATACTCCTTGGAGTCACTTTATTTTGGTTTATGACGGGTAAGTCTAGCTGAGTACATTCTCGTACTCAGGGTTTTATTTCCCATGTTTTTGCAGATGGTGATATTTTCTATGGCTACTGCCAGAACTGTTTCTATCCCGCCTTGAGAGATGATTAGACTTTGGGCATGGTCACTCTTCTCGACTTGATGCTTTTGCTGGATGCGGACCAAGGACCTGGCACTGTATTTCAAATGTGTGTGTGTGGTATTTGAACTTAAATCGCTTCCGCTACTTTGAGTCTTTAAACTGATTTGTAATAACTCTATTTCGTACTCCGATCATGTTTTAAACTTGGTGCTTATGAATGAGTATGCTAAACTATTACGATCTTGGTTGTGCTGGAAATGTTTGAAATCCTTCGAGATTTTACGGACTACCGGGTTTATTAGGTCTCAATCATATGATTTGCTGAATTAATGACGAATTATGTGTTTGTGCTCTAATAAATTGATCGATTCTGTCACAGAGAACATTCTCAAGGTAGCCCTCGTGTTTAATAAGAGCAAAAGAGACGTAGGATCAAGGAGATTAGTAGATAGATAACCCCTTCTTGCTCATGACATGAACGATTTATTACCATCAGCATTTTTTTCATATGTGGGGTGGGGGGTGGGGGGGGCGCAGCCACCTGAAGATATATTGATGATAATTGGCCCTCAAGTGACCATATGGCTTACAAACATTTTACATTTCAGAATTGCATAAAGTACTACATTGCGTTCATTAAAATCGAGCACCAGGTGTCTATGATGGCCGCATCATCACGTTACCTTGCTTTCCACAGAAACGTCTCAGTTCTGCAACCACGAACACGAGTAGGAAATGAACCTAACGAAAAAGTTCTTCAATCTGGGAGACCTGACCAAGGGAGTAGCAGAGATGAAGGCAGGGGGGGAGGAGGCGGAGATAGAACCTGGGATAACAGCAGTCCATGGATAACAGTATCGCAGTAGTGGCGAAGCAGGCAGGTACTCCTGCACTAGTGCTCCAGGATTGGCGGCATTGGCCTTCACACGATGGGGAGCAGGAACTTTACACTGGTGTTGAGAACACTTCGACGCAGCAGGCAGAGGCTGGAGATTTGGTGGCATGAGGCCGGTTGGGAGGTGGGGATCGGAGGCGCGGACAAGGTGGCGGGGATGGTGGTGGGGGAGACGGTGGAGGCGAGCGGGTGGGAGGAGGAGGCAGGCGGGCGTGGAGGAGGTGGCTCCGGCGGCGGCGGCGGCGGCGGCGGCGGCCGGTGTGCGCAGTCGCCTGAGCGGCTCCCCATCCTTTCTCATCGATGCAAGGCATGGAGGTATTGTTGTGAAATATGTGATCTGTCTGGGTCTAAACTTATTTAGGCAGCAGGAAACTTAAAGGAATTAAACCAGGTTTGCCTAATCGGAGGGAAACTAATTGTGGATGCACCCAACTGCAAGTTTATAGCTAGCTAAAATTTAAAATAAAACTTTAACCACTCAGCTAAACTTTAGCAGATGTGTTTGATGCTCCGGTTAATAGACTTAGCTAAATTTTAGCCAGTTTTAGCTCAGTTGAAATGTAGCTAAACCTAGCTTAGCTGTCTTTTAGCTATGCTGGTAGCATGGGAAAACACACGATATCACAAGTAGAAGAGATGGTATTTGCCGTTTGATCCTACTAGCTGCCTGCGTATCAAGCATCCGTTCTCTGTCACGGTTCACGGAGTAATAACAAACAAACAAAACAAAAAGGTTTTCTCTATGCAAGCACATGCACATGGACTCGTGACGAGAATGTATCCGTCCCATTTGGGAAAAAAAAATACCCAAATTTATAGAAAAACAAATCCAAAAAGAAATATGAATGGATAGATGTTACAAAGTTCTATGTATATATCAATATTCAATACTATTAACAGATGAAAGTGTGGAAAGTGAGTGCTCACGGCAGCGGAGAGCAAGTCGAAGGAGATGATGCCCTTGTAGGCGTCTTGCGCGAAGATTATAGGAGCATACTCGTCCTCTGGTTCCCGCATCACGGCCACGGCGGCGTCCCCGCCAGGCCTCAGCGTCGGCGGCGACTGCCTGTTTGAGGTTGAGGAGAACATCTTCTTGATGCTCCATCCTCGCTGGAGCTCGAACTGCTGGCGCTCGGCGTGCGTAACCCGCACCCCGTACACCACCCCGCTCGCCGCCGGCCGCTCGAACACCGTGCTCTCCACATATCTCGCGAAAGTCGTCTGCAGCCGCCGCACAGCAGCAGCAGCAGAAGCAGCAGGCAGCAGGTAGTAAATCGAATGGGTCCGCCGCCACGTCTGGAAAGAAGAAAGCAAACAAGGAACCTGGTCGACGGCGGAGGAGGGGTTCTCGGAGTGGTGGAAGGTGGAGACGAGGATGCCCAGCACCTGGAGGTTGCTGATGCTGACGTTGAGCTGGTACTGGAGCATACGCGCGCGCTCGTCGCACATGTTGGCGAGCGAATCCCGCCGCTTCTCGACGGCCCGGGAGCTCCTGTGGTAGAAGATTAGGTAGCACATGAGCGCCCAGCTGCAGCCGGAATCACCCATCGCCCGCGCTTCCGTGGGTACATGGAGCCATGGAGTTGGTGAAGATGAAGATGAGTGTCCGCGACGACTGGGGAAACAGCACCCGCCGGAGGCGCATCCTGTCGAGCCCCGGGAAGCCGAGACGGCCGGGTGGCTCGCCGAAGGCTCATCCTGTCGAGTCCCGGGAAGCCCAGACGGCCGGCCGGCTCGCCCCTCTCCCCACAGGAAGACCACACCGTTGTGTTGACTAAACGAAAAAACGAGAGATTTTTTTTCCCCACTCTCAGATTCTCACACGTCCAAATAGCATAGCACATTCCCAAAATCTCAGGTTTGCGGTCGGAGAGAGTTTCCTAGAAACCTTCCTGCTCGTCAAACCTCGTCTCCAGTGTAACGCCTAGAGTTCCAAATAAGCCTGGCTATAAGCTGAGCAACTCACATCCATTCTATCACCATCACACGTATGTTTTCGTTCTCGCTTCCAAGAACTAATCTAAGTATGGTGGGATGAACTCTTAAATGTAGAAAATGATGCGATTCGGTCAAGAAATTTTGTTTTTAGTTTTTTTAGAAAAATTCGGAAAGAAAATTCAAAAACAGAGCGGAATTCGGTTAGAGCCTTTTTCGATTGATTTCTATATTTATATATTATATTCCATATGCGACCGTATTTGAAATTCGGTATTACAGTTAGATACTTGTAATTGCAGCCGAATAATGTATTGAATTTTTTTCTTTCTTATTTTATGGTCAAACTTGAGGTTAAAAAAGTCAAACGAACTATAATTTAAAACAGAAGGAGCTTAAGACCCTAAGTTGTGCACCCGTTAACTATTATATGCACTTGAACTAAATCATGCACTTGTTAGTTTGGTCATACACAGGTTTAAAGTTATGTACCATGGGTCGGTATTTTATATTGATTTTTCGTACACCGACTGTGTTCGACATAATTCCGTTCGAATCGGTTCATTTTCGAAATACCATAAGTTTGTTTTCATTTTCGTTTCCTGTTATACCGTTTCTGCTTTCGCGTTCGTATTCAAATATAAAAGTAGAAAACAATAAAGGAGTTTTTTCGACCGTTTCTGACAGAATTCATCCTTACTCTGAGGTATCAGGTAGTGTATTATGCTAGCTGCTATATATGGCACAATTAAACTATTTTTGCAGTATATTATTACTAATTGATTGCAGACTAATATAGTATATACGATTAGCCAATATGAGTATAGGAGCTGAGTTTCCCTGACCCCATAGTGACGTACCAAACACATGAATATACAACGTGATCTACTGTTCTTAATAACTACTCCCTCTATCCCATTTTAAAAATCTTAAAAAAGTCAAAGCTTGCCAGGTTTGACAACCAAATTTATAGGATAAGATATAATATTTGTAATGATAGCTAAGTATTATTAGACTTTTTATTAACTTTATTTTCATATGTATCTACTTGATGTCATAAATCTTTGTAGTTTTTTTATAATTTTAGTAAAATTTGATATGTTTTGACTTTCTAAAATTATTTTTAAAATGACTTATAATTTAGAATAGAGAGTACCAAATATGCTCGTGTATGCCATATTAGCAACCGATATTATAAGAGATCAGCTAAGGTACGTAATTAATACCTGCCACTGCTGGATAGTGATACCAACGGATAGTGATACTTCATTTGTTAATATCGTTTATAATTGTTCGGCGGTGGTAGAGACCGGTAGGAACTACAGTATGTACATGTACTATTCTGTACTGGTAGAGTAATATATTGTTGTCAACAAACTAACTACATGACGCCATTATTACGTGTGTCATTGGATGCTGCTGTCGCTTTTTATACGCTTTTCGCCCTCCCCATTTCATCCGCCCAACACAGGCGGCGGCGCTGTGCCCTTCTATACTGTAGACGATCGCGAGTCAACGTGGAACTGATGATCGTGTTGTCAAACAAAAAATATGTGGAACTGATCGTATATGTCAGGCAGTACGCGTCTGGATTGACTGGATCTGACGGCGACGACGGGTCAGTTGTTTTCAGTTCACGAGCAAGCTTGCCGGCCACTTTGTTCTTTTATGCTTATTATTAGAGAGCTACCAGTGGAGTATATATATTTTTTTCTAAATACGTAAAAGACTTGCTCATCTTTGTATTTAAGTATAAAAGAGTTTTTACGTCTATGTTTTCACGTATTTTTGAGAGTTAAGATATTACATGAAGCATCACTCCTATACATTTTCTCCTAATTTAAGCGGATTACTCACGAATTAGACAACCTAGCGTGTGCACACCGGCTTGGATCCGTGAATCGAAGGTGGCGCTCATGCGCAGGTGCCACGTCGCCCGCGAGGCTGTCGTGGGCATGCGAGGTCGGGAAAGAGCTCCCGCATGGACTCAGCGTCCAAGTCAATGGGGTCGTCATCGAACATGGCCTCGTACTCCTGCTTGGCCTCCTCCATTGTTCTTACCTCAAGTAGACCCACCTATTGTATGACAAGGGCTTCCCCTCGCCTGGCGACCGGGACGTTGGCGAGCGGCTGTGCCGCTATCCGCGCGCTCATGAGGGGAAGTCTGGACGAGGGGTCGAAGACCCTGGTCCACAGCAGGGGTGTTGCGGGCAACGGCAGTAGTGGTGTGGCGACCTTCTTCAACACCCGTTGGACGAACTCCTTGATGCGCCGCTGAGCGATGGAGATCGGAGCGTGCTGGCTGCATCTTCGTCGTTGTCGCAAGGCGCGACCCGATCCATCCTGATGGTAGGAGGTGCGGTGAGAAACTGGTTCTCGGTCGCACCCTCAGGGCCGGCAGGCCTATTGGCAAGGGGAAGCCCGGTGACAGCGTGCAGCATCCGTCGTCATCGTCCAGCATGCCGAGTTTCTGGGTGGCAGTCTCGGTCAACACGGGGATTTCGACCACTTGCCGTGGGAATCCATGCCGTGTTATTTTCTTTTACGCGTTCTCTCACGTTTTTTGTATATAGGCATGCAGTAGTATATGCGACACCAGAGGAGGGAATATATTATATTATGCGTCCAACTGTTATTTTTTTAAAAAAAAACTTGTTGGTGAGCTGTGTGTGCAGATGTATATAGCCTGAGAACGACTGTCTATAGTTGTGGACGATGTCTCTTCGGATTGGCCCTTCCCAAGTTTCCCCATGTCATCGTCTCCCTCTTTCTAGGTCCTAGTTGACTCAATTTCCTTCCAGAATATTCTGTCCCGCGTTGTACGTGTTACAGATACCCATCCTATTTTTAGAGAAATATGAAGGTCTGGATATATGCCAGGAATCAAAATCTTCGCCTGGATTATCTTAGTTGACAGGCTCAACACAAAGACAATGTTGACAAGAAGCAATATACATCTCCACGATGATGACTTATGCGTTATGTGTAATAATAAGGGTAGATCACGCGCTCGGACGTCCTACCGATCGGACGCCGTCCGAGCGGCCCAATAGGACGCCGGCCCACCTCGCATCCTCACCAGCAAACTCGCCTCCGCCCCGTCCACCGCCCCCGCCGCCGGCGGTAGGGTCTCACCGGAGCTCCGGCGAGACCCTACCGCCGACGGCGGCCGCCCTCCTCCCCTCTCCCCGGCGCCTCCGGCGACCTCACAACCACCTTCTTCTCCAGCTCCGGCCACCTCGCCCCCGCCCTAGACCTAGCTGGACCGCCTCCCCCGCAGCCAGGGCACCCTAAGCCGTCCTCCTACCTCCCCACTGCGTGTCTTCCCTTCCTCCCCCCCCCCCCCCGACCGGCAGGACATTTCTACACCCCATAGGATTTGTTGAAGTAAGGGATTGAGCTCGCCGGAGTTGGAGGAGAAGGTGGGGAGAGGAGAGGAGGAGAGAGGAGAAGGGAGGAGGAGGCCTAACTAGGCTAGATCCAGCGTCTCCTCCGTCGGATCCGCGGCCGCCGCCGCCATGGCCTCCGGTGGAGGAGCTGTGGGCACGGTGAGGCGATGAGGGCGCGGGTCACCTGTGGGGCGTGGGGGGTGGAGAGGGAAGAGGAGCGCGCCATAGCCGTCCGCCGGTGGGGAGCGTGCCAGTCGCCGGTGGGGAGCGCGCCGGTCGCCGGTCGCTCGAGGAGAGGAGAGAGCTCGGGAGAGTGAGGGAAATCGAGAGAGTGGGGGTCACGGGTCGACTTCGCGTCTGTCCTAAAGCCGGGCGGGAGGGAGTTGGACCAGGAGCGGGAGTTGGGCCGTTGCGCGTCCGTCCGACGTGTCGGACACTCTATGATGAGCATTACGGTAATAATAAGGGACGAGAAAACTCTTGATCACTTATTCTTCACGTGCCCGTTTACAGCCCAATGTTGGTCGAGGATTAACTTTAGCTGGGATCAGTCTCTTACCCTTCAAGATCGCTTCATTCAAGCACGACAGACACACATGTACTAGCTCTCTCCACTGAAGCCTCCATGATTGCTGTGTGGGAGACATGGAAAATGCGCAAAGACAAAGTTTTTGAACGGCGAGATCCATGTCAAACCAGATGGTTTTGTAATTTTAAAAATCAACGTAATCTTTAGTGTTTTAGATTTAAGACTGACCTTAGTCAACTTTTTTACTTTTGGCTAGATGCCTTCAGTTAAACCCCTATGTAAATTCCCTAAAACTCATTTAAATTTATAAAAGCTCTTTTGACACTCCGGCAATCTCCTCTATAGTTTTTGCCTAAAAAAAGTTCTATCCCTGTCATTGTATTTGGTAATAATTGTGTATTATAGTATTTCGTTTGTATTTGGTAATAAATGTCCAACCGTTGACTAATTAGGCTCAAAACGTTAATCTCGCAAAGTACAATAAACTGTGTAATTAATTTTTTAATTTCGTATAATTATAATACTACATATACGTAATACAAGTTTAATATGATAGAAAATCTTTTTTTTAGATAGTGTCAAATTGAATGTTTGGAGGGAACTAATAAAGGCCCATGCCGCAAAGGCCGTCGCAAGGCACCGCTCGAGGGCCTCCATCAGTCTGGTCGCCCGACGGCCTTATCCCGACGTCAGCACGTCATCGGTGTCCACGGTGCTCTCGGAGTCTATAGCCCCCAGTCATGAAAGTACCAAACGCTTGGAATACAATTTTTTAATCTTCTAGAACCAACTGTTGGTTGTAATCCTATTTTCTACCGTTCGAAGCATTGAGAAACCTACATGACTCGTGCTTTCTTTTTCTTGCAACTCAGTATCGCCCACACTGGTAAGCATCCATGCTGGCCTAACACGTTGGTTAGTTTTTAACCTGTCAATAAAAGATACTCTTTGTCAGATGCGGCTTTGGCCATTTACGACCTGGTGATAATACAATACAATACAAACTTCATTCATTCATCTATTTTCCTTTTTTTTAAAAAAACTGAGAAGATAAATACTTTTTTTAGAACGATATAAATGCCTTTTCAAATGGTCTTATATGGTGGGCTCCATCTCCATTCCGCCCGCCGCCCCCTAACCGGGACGATGCTCCTCCGGGCAAGAACCTTCTTCCATGAAACCCGCAGGAGCAGGAGGAGCATGGACGCTGCTCCGCCTTCGCCTCGGCACTGCCTCCACCGCCGCGAGAACACCCTCCGTATTCTCCGCACTCGCCAGCTGCAACACCGCCTCTGCCGCCAACACTCTCGCCGCGGACCCCTTCGCCATCGCGAACGCCCTCTCCGCCGCCGCCGCGTCGCCGTCCATGTCCGCGGGGTCGAGCCTCCAGGCGTCCGCCGTAAAGCTCGGCGTGTCCGCAGACACCTTCACCGCGAACCACCTCCTCCTCTACTACTCGAAGCGCGGGCACCTCGCGAGCGCGCTGGACATGTTCGACGAAATGCCGCCCAGCAACCTCGTCACCTGGACGGCCATGGTGTCCGACACGGCGCGCGGCGGCGCGCCTGACCTAGGGTTCGCGCTCTTCTCCAGCATGGTCAGGAGCGGGTTCTGCCCCAACGAGTTCGCTGTCGCCAGCGCACTCGGCGCGTGCTGTCACAGCCAGTCCGTGATGGCGGTGGATGTGATGAAGCTCGGCTGTTCCCTTCACGGCCTCGCCGTCAAAGCTGGCCTGGACAGGAATGCTTACGTGGGGAGCTCGTTGATGATGGTGTACGCCAAACACCGGCGTGTTGCTACTGTCGAGCGAGTGTTCGCAGGCATAGCTTCCAGAGATGTGGCGTGCTGGAATGTGATGCTGGAGGGCTACGTCGCCAATGGCCGTGGGTATGACGCTATGAGGACAGCGGTTCTGATGCATCGTTCTGAAATGGCAGCTGACATGTTCACCTACATTTCGGCTGTGAAGGCTTCTTCGATCACCTGCGACTTGAATTTCGGGCAGCAGGTTCATGCTCTTGTCATCCACAGCGTGTTTCAGTCCAATACCTCAGTGATGAACACACTCATGGATATGTATTTCAAAGCGGGGCATAAGGAAACTACCGTTGATATCTTTGGTAAGATTCGGTGCAAGGATACAGTTTCTTGGAACACAATGATATCAGGCCTCACTTACAATGAGGATGAGAGGGCAGCTGCAGAATGTTTTGTCGACATGTCACGGTATGGCTGCAAACCGAATCAAGTTACGTTCTCTGTCATGCTGAGGCTGAGTGGTGCTAAAGAGAACGCATCCCTTGGTCTTCAGATCTTTGGGCTTTCCTACCGCCGTGGCTACTCTGACAATGTTCTTGTAGCAAATGCAGCCATCAACATGCTCTCACAGTGTAGGCTGCTCAGCTCTGCTTATGGCTTCTTCTGTGTAATCTTGGTGTCAGAAATGTCGTGACATGGAATGAGATGATCGCAGGATATGGTCTGCACGGCTGTTCTGGAGATGCAATGAGGCTCTTCCGCAGCTTGGTTTGCTTCGGAACAAGACCGGATGAGTTCACCTATCCAGCTGTTCTATCTGCCTTCCAACAAGATCATGATGCAAGAAACCATGAGCAAATCCACGCATGTGTTATGAAACAGGGGTTCGGTTCATGCCAGTTCGTGTCGACCTCACTTATCAAAGCAAAAGTAGCCCTTGGTTCAGTTCTAGATCCACTTAAAATCATCAAGGACGCTGGCAATATGGATTTAGTGTCATGGGGAGTCATCATCTCTGCATTCATGAAGCATGACTTGGCTAAAGAGGCTCTTTTTGTTTTCAACCTGTTCAGACTTGAATGTCCACAGAGGCCTGATGAGTTCATCCTGGGTACCATCCTGAATGCATGTGCAAACGCTGCATTGATTAGGCAGTGTAGATGCATCCATTTGCTCATTTTCAGGACAGGGCACTGCAAGCACTTCAGTGTGTCCAGTGCTTTGGCTGATGCCTATGCAAAATGTGGTGATATTGCTGCTGCCAAAAGTGCTTTCACTGAAGTTTCATCGGTGACCAAGGACGCCATACTGTACAACACCATGCTCACAGCTTATGCCAACCATGGTCTGATCCATGATGTCCTCAGCCTCTACCGAGATATGAAACAGCTTCAATTGGCTCCAACACGAGCTACATTCATCGCCGTCATCTCAGCTTGCAGCCATCTTGGGCTAGTAGAGCAGGGAAAGCTTCTGTTCAGCTCCATGCTGTCTGCACATGGCATGAATCCGACAAGGGCCAACTACACAAGCCTAATTGATCTCCTAGCGCGAAGAGGGCTCCTCGAAGAAGCAAAAGGCGTTATCGAGGCGATGCCGTTCCAACCGTGGCCTGCAGTATGGAGGTCACTGATGAATGGTTACCGGATCCATGGGAACAAAAAACTCAGTGTGCTTGCAGCGGAACAGATCCTGAGAATGGCGCCAAACAGTGATGGCACATATGTGTCGCTGTCGCATGTCTATGCTGAAGATGGAGATTGGCAGTCTGCACAGGACACCAGGAGGAAGATGGCTGAGAATCAAGTGCAGAAAGTGCAAGGTTACAGCAGTGTTCAGATTTAGCCATTCAGTGATGTGGCAAGCCACGTTAAGGGCAGCAGTCTTTTGTATTCCAGTGAATGTGAATAGTGAATACATTTTTCCAAGCATCTTGATAACAGACAGGCACACTAAAAGTAGGTTAGATCAGCTGTTGTTTGGGGATTTGGTGTACAATGCTTGCAAATGCAGAAAGCATGTTGTATGTGCATTCATAATTTGAGATGAGAGAACTTCAATTACTGGGTAGCACTGAATACTGACAAAATACAGAGTGCAGTTCTTTTTTTAAAAAAGAAAAAAGAAAAAACGGCACACAAGTCTGAATGTGTTCATATCAGCAGGTACTCTTTGCCAAAACAATCCGAACCGAAGCATGCAGACATGATGTTGCTATCCACAAGACAGAATTCGTCATTCCTGTGCAAGCAGATAAGCTGAAACCTTGGAAGTAAAGTAAGTACTTGTGTTCACTGCATCCACAGGATGATCCTCGACTGGCAGGTCGCCATAAGCCTGTTCCTCCATGGCTCGAATGTGCTGTTCATCATGCATCTGCAGATCGCAGAACATCCATAGCTTGCTCGATGGATGGTCGCTGGATCGGGTCTCGATGCGCACACCAGAGGCCCGTAACGAGCACGTGCTCCATTTGCTGCCAGTCGAACTCACCGTTCACATAGTGGTGGAATAGCCCTGCAGTAAAAACAACTGATGGGTACCACTGAATAATACGGAATGCAGTTCTTTCTTTAAAAAAAAATGGCACACAAGTCTGAATGTGTCAATATCAGTTGCTATCCACAAGACAAAATTCGTCATTCTTGTGCAAGCAGATAAGCTGAATCCTTGGAAGTAAAGTAAGTACTTGTGTTCACTGCATGCCCAGGACGATCCTCGACTGGCAGGTCGCCATAAGCAGGACGATCCTCGAATGTGCCGTTCATCATGCACTGCACGAAGCACCGGCAACTCTGCTTCTACAGATCGCAGGACATCCATTGCTTGCTCGATGGATGGTCGCTGGATCGGGTCTCGATGTGCACACCAGATGCCCGCAACGAGCACGCGCTCCATTTGCTGCCAGTCGAACTCGCTGTGCAGCCTCTGATCTACTGCATCAAGAATCATGCCCTGGTCATACAAACGAATGACCCAGGTTAGTAGTGATGAAGCTCCATTTGGCTGCCTCGATGCCGGCCGCTTGCCACATGCGATCTCCAGGAGGACAACACCGAAGCTGTAGACATCCGATGCGGCGCGAGGCCAGCGGTTGGCTATGAACTCTGGGTCAATATATCCTGGTGTCCCTGCGATAACTTGCGTTGTTCGTGGCTCTTCCCCATGCTCGATAAATCTTGCTAGCCCAAAGTCACTAAGCTTAGCATGGTATGACGCATCAAGCATTACATTTGCAGGCTTGATGTCTCCGGGCACAATGCATTTCTCACAGTCCCGGTGAAGGTAGAGCAAAGCGTTGCCCAGATCAAGAACAATCTTGTACCTTGCGGATCCAGCAGTTTTGAAATGAGTAACGAAATTAAATTGTCAGTTCAATTATGATTAAACATATCAACTTTTGCAGTGTTCAATCAGATAATTTAATAGTAACCGCGAGCGATCGAGGCAGACAGGTTTGCCAATTTTGGCACCTTTGTTGCCAAGTTAAGATTTCCTCTGGGTCGTAGATATGCTTGTCAAGGCTGCCTTGAGCCATAAGCTCATAAACAAGGAGGAACCGTTGCTGGCTGTCGCGCTCGCACCAGCCGACAAAGTTGACAATGTTTGGGTGCCTCAGCTGGGTCATGACTTTCACCTCTGCTGTGAACTCCCACAGCCCTTGCACAGATTGTTGTTGAGAAAGACAACGCCTTGATGGACACATGACAGTCCACATGCGACTGTTCATGGTCGTGGTTGGCTTGTCTGTGTGGCTGTCGGCATTGACTGACAACATGTTGATGGTCCTGCCCTCGGTATTATGCTGGCCAGTCGTTCTAGGCTACAGGGCGGCTGTCTGATCACTGCTTAGCCAAATTGCTAGCAAGCTACTCACTTTGTTACTAAGGCCTTGTTTAGATATTAAAGTTGGTACACCAATTTTATATAGTAAATTCTGTTAAACACTGTAACAATTTTATTTTTATTTAGTAATAATTGTTCAAACATTGATTAATTATGCTTAAAATATTCGTCTCACAAAGTACAACAAAACTGTGTAATTAGTTTTTTTATTTCATCTATATTTAGTATTTCATACATGTACCGGTATTTTGATGTGACGAGGAATCTTCTTTTTGCATATTAAAATTTAAGGGTAAAATCTGGAATCTAAACAAGGCCTAAATATTTTATCGTCATTGATTTGAGTGCCGATAGTTGGACTATATTTATATAAAAATATTTTAATATTTTTATCTTTAAATAAATTTATTATAAAACTAGATTCAATGGTCTAACTAGTAATATTATTTATATGTCATAAATATTAATATTATTATATATATTTAGTTAAAGTTATAACGATAGCTAAAAAGAGACGGAGGGAACAGGCTAGCTGTTAGTGGCCGTACAATTTGGTTTTGATTTAAAACCATGCTTATTAAATGGAATGATTTTTGGATTAAATATCTATACATTAGACATGCCAACACATAAACATGAGTTCAATGCCACGTGAGTAACGCTTCAACTTTATTTTTTTCGAATTACACAACACAATGCAGATACTCACAATTAATGCACATACACTCACTCCTATATACGAACACACACGCAAACCTTACCCTTATGACTTGCTATCGACAGAAACTTCATCTTCCACTAAAAGCACAACACCGTTAAATTCTGAAAAATTCGCTCCCAATAGGAATCGAATCGAACCTAGGACTGGAGGTGCTATTGAGACTCTCGTAACCACAAGGCTACATGCCCTTTCTTAACGCTTCAGCATTCTATTGTTTATGAAGATGTAGGTTTATGCGGCTGATAAGCCGGGCCGACAAGTTCAAGCAAATAGCTCCTATGGATATAAATCTAATTCATTGATCACTACTGCACAAAATAATTTGTAGAGACATCTCCTTCCTTGAATAGAGGCCGCTCAATCTTGACCCACCTCTAAAAATGGTTTTCGAAACGAGTGGAAATGCATTTGTAGGGACGTCTCGCATCCATCCATGTCTACAAATGGATTTCTAGAAATGGTTGGGTCTAGACCTGCCTCTAAAATTCAATATTTAGGGGTGGTTGGATCTAGAGCCGTCTTTAAGAATAGGTGGTGCACGGTAACATTTGAATTTTTCAATCTACTCGGATTGAGAAATGAAAAGACAATAGTATATACCTTGATGAGTTATATAACTTTATAGTTGATAACTTTTCACGTAAAAGCATTTATCAAAGGAATTTTTTGAGAGAAAATTTATCAAAGAAAATTATGTTTGAATTTCTCATAATTCAAATTCAAAATTTCTAGTGACCTCAGAAAGAGACAGAACCAAAACCAAAGTTGTGGTACTCGATAGAATCAACAACTTTGTAGGTGAAAACCTAGCTTTTTATTTGAATTCATTTAGGGTTATACAAAATCGGGTAAAGTGAACCACAACAGGTAAAGTGAATATGATAGAAATGTATATCTCATATAGACACAAGTGACTTATAGGTGGACTGGCTAAAGGAGCTACGTGCAAAGCCATAGGTCATACGTCGAACCCCCATGCTGCATAGATGTTCGCACGGAGCATTTTGTGACATGTGGCGAGTGATCGTGCGGCTGCCTATTGAGGCCTCCCTGAATTAAAAAAAAACTCTTATGCTACTTTTTTGGACTAAAATTATTTTTTGGATAACTTCCGGTAAACGATTTGTAGAGGCTACTAATTATAGCAGCCTCTACCAATCGGTTTGTAGAGGCGGTTGTTTGCTAATAGCTAGACTCGCCCCAGTAAATACTATTTTTAGCAACAAAAGAGTTGAGGCGGCTAGCCTAGCCCCCCTCTACGGCACCTAAAATCACCTCTATAAATTGTGGTCGTAGTATTGGATGTGACCTAGTAGACACTGTATGGTGCAATAGACTAACGCCATGTTGTTAAAATTGACTATATTGTGACTAAGATCAGGACTATATAGCGTAATGTGGTCAAGTGCTCAGCATATAAACTCATTCAATGGGGCTAATGGCCATTAATTGCATGTGTCATCTTTTTTCTCAACTTGCTAGCAGCCACACTACACGCTGCTACGACAATAGTGATGCATGGAGTATCGTGTGACTTGTGAAGCGCGATGGTAGGACTACTTGGTAGGAGATCCTCACATTTTAAAAAAACTTTTGGTATTTTGTTGCCTAATTTTTTAGTTTTTGATTATTTCTAAGAAACTATTTGTAGAGGTGGCTACCTTATCTATGTTATACACAAAAATACTTTAATTTCTACTTATGTAATAATTTTTAATTCCAAAAATATTGATAAAGCAAAATGGTAATTTGTTTTCTACCTTTTTTATTCTTCACCTAACCTTTTATTTTAGTAAATATTATCCATTATAATTTGATGTACTTGGATATTGGAGATTATTAGAAGTGTAGTTTCATTTAGTTCACTTTGGTTAACGATCAACTTAGTACTAAAATTTTATTCATGTATGTTAAATTTAACAATATACACTTTAAGTTGAATTGAGTAAATATTTAAATTGAAGTCCAACTGAGATATCCATTTTGTATGCGCATTTGAAAACATTTGTAGTTGTATTCATATTCGAATTAAAATGTGTTAAAAGGTGTTATTCGAATATGATTTGCTTCCATCCCTATCACCTAACATTGAAAGCATGATTGCATTAAATCCTGGAAAATCCGTTATCAAGGGAGTTGGACCCAGGACTTGAGGTGCTACTGAGCCTCTTGTAACCACTAGGTTACATACCCTTTCACAACACTTTAACTTTGTATTGTTTATGAAGATAGGTTTTTTGTACTAATTGGAATTTTGCAGCTCAAGCCCTAGGAATGTTATGATCATTTTTTATATATAATGTTAATTAGAGTGTGATTGCCTCATAGGTTAAAGTACATAATTTAAAAAAGACAATGCAAAGTCCCGTTAAGAAAAAATTACAAAACATAACTTTTTTTCAAGTATACTATAATTTACGAGGTTTTTTATAAAAATGCGATGTCATATACTATAACCTCAAATAGGTGTGTGTCGCACGTGTGCTTGTTCACTAGTTTTTATACAATATTGGTTAAAACTATGAGAGCTCGGTCATGGCCCCTCGTCCCAAGTCGCTACAATTGCCGTGTAGGAGAGCTAGTCTCCTACCAACCAACCTCTAATTATATCACTTTGGATAATAATCTAATTCATGGATTGCAGAAACGATTTGTAGAGATGCCTCCTTCCTTAAATATAGGCCGTTTAATTTAGAGCCACTTCCAAAAAATGGTTTCCAAAACAAGTAGAAATGCATTTGTAGGGACGCCTGGCATCTAGTCGCCTTTGCAAATGGATTTCTAGAGGCGGCTAGATCTAAATTTGCCACTAAAAGTCGATTTGCAGCGATAGTTGGATTTAGAGTCGTCTCTAAAAATAGGTGTTGTAAACAATAAAATTTGATTTTTTCAAAAGTTTTTCGAGTGATTTAGATTGGTAAATGAAAAAACAATATCGTAGATCTTCAAGAGTTATACAACTTTATAGTTTATAACTTTTCAATTAAAATCATTTATCAAGAAAAATTATGTTTAAATTTCTCATAATTCAAATTCAAAATTTTCAGCGACCTCAGAAGGAGACACGACCACAACTTTATAGCTGAAAACCTTTTTATTTGAATTGGCTTCGGGTCTCAAATACTAACATCAAAATTGGATAAAGTGAATACAATAGTCACGTGTGACTTATGGATGGAGTGGTTAAAGGAGCTATGTGCGCAGTCACAAGTCTCACGCCCCCCATGCTGCATAGATGTTCAGACGAAGCATTGCGTGACATGCGACGGGCGATAGTGATGCATGGACTATCATGTGACTTGTGAAGCACACGATAGTGCTACAGCAACAGTGACGCGTGGACTATCATGTGACTAGTGAAGCACGATCGTGTGGCCGCTTGGTAGGGCCTTCCTAGATTAAAGAAAATTATTTTACTATATTATTACCTGTCACTTCTAGAAATCCTATTTATACAGACTGATGGGCAGCAACCTCTGTAAAGCCAATTTCAATGGCAAAGTTTTACCTCCTGATTTTCAACGGGTGAAACTTTGATATTAAATAGCTCTTTTCCACGATGCAAAGTTTCATGGTAGGTTTCACAGCTCATTTTCTATTTTGTGGGTCCCACCTATCTCTGTATTCTCTCTCTTACCTGCTTCATCCTCTTCCCCGTACCCCGTATGTAAGCCGCAAGAAGCAGAGCAGGCTCCCAGCGACGGCGGCGGTGGGCTAGGCTCGCACGGAGGCACCCCGCCCGCGACTGGCGGCCTCGCCCGCGGTGGAGGCGGCCGTGCTCGCGCCCGGCGGGCTCGGCCCGCGACCGGCGGCCACGCCCGCGGCGGAGGCGGCCACGCTC
>CM041647.1:39916469-39928706 GCA_023333625.1 Bothriochloa decipiens | reverse complement strand
CTCGCGCCCGGCGGGCCCAGCCCGCGCCCGGCGGCCTTGGCTCGTGGCGGAGGCGGCCGCGCTCATGCCCGGCGGGCTCGACTCTCAACGGAGGCGGCCTGCCTAAGACCGTCGGCCTCACCTGCAGCGGAGGCGGCCTTCGTCTCTGTGCCCGATGGCCTCGCCCGCGGCAGAGGCGGCCACGACCGCGCCCAGCGGGCTCGGCTTGCGGCGACCGGTGGACTTGGTCCGCGAAGGAGTGGCCCGTGATGGAGGCACTCACTCACCGGCTGACTCGCGACGGAGCGGCGCAGGGCACGGTCGAGGTCTTGTAGACATGGGCACGTCTGGCGGACCTCATGTCTTCCCCTCCGCCCGCTCTTTCCTCTTCGCGGACGACACTCGATGCCCGACGGAGCTGCGCCCGGCGGATGGACAACGGACTCGTCGTGCGGACACGGCGGACTCGCTCACTCGCAATGGCGGATGGCGACAGAGAAGAAGCGACGAATAAGAACTTGCGATGAAACGGCAGGAAGGCTCTCAATGCAGGTTTCACACGGAGTCCGACGTCTTGGAAGCGCCGCTCAGTTACCTTCTCTCTCCTGCTCATTTCGTACAAAAACTTCTTATATGTTGATATTGATATGGCACCTCTATGACACACCCCATAAAACCTCATTAAAACTAATCTAAATTGCTGATTTCTAGCAATGAAAGAGTAGAGGTGGGTAGCCTAGCCGCCTCTATAGAGCATTTATAGCCGACTCTTTAAATTATGACTATAATAGTAAATGTGACTTTATGGACCACTGGTTATATAGTAGTAGATATGATCTTCTGGACCACTGGTAGGTGCTACAGACTGATACCATATTGCTAAAATTGACTATTGTGACCGCGATTAGGACTGTATGGCGTGACATAGTCAAGTGTTCAGCATATAAAGTCATTAGAGGGGCCTAGTTAAAGTCATTTAAGAGGGGGCTTTTGACTAGTACTTGCATGTGTTACTTTCTTTCCGGGGCCTTTTGAAACACAGTAACAGAAAACACAGGAATGATACAAAACACATGAATAGGATTGCATTGAATTGAGAAAATAGAGGAATGCAAAACACATAAAAGAGATAACAAATGGCGTATGGAACGTAGGAATACAAAAATAGAGGATTGCAAAATTTTCATGTCTTTAAAACATCATTATGTAATAAAACAACTTCATTTATCATAAAAGAAAAAATAATAGAACCAAAACCAATTAAACAGACAAGACCACGTGAAGAATAGTAAGGGCCTTTTTTTTACTGTAAACGATAGCAAAGGCTATATTATCCTCTCGGGTCTCTATCGTTGTTCAATCTTATCCATTCACCGTCCATATTCTTTCTCGGCGCCAGGCACCTCGTCTCCCAAGATTGAAGGTAGCCATGAGCTCGTCGCCGCTTTCTACATCCGGCCAGCGTCTCCAATCTCAGCTCTAGGATAGTCGTTCCCCACCGTCGCCGGCGCCGGCGTTAGGATTCGTTGTCAAAGACCTTCGATGGTGGTAGCTGGTGGTCCGGCTTCATCGTCGCCCCTATTCTGGCTCTGTCCCTGCTGCGTTCCCCTTCGCTATCGTCCGCAAAATCAGGCTGTTCTCTCTCAATAACGACTATTTTCTCTGTGGTGCGTGCATCTTCCTCGGACTTCCGCGAAAAAGTCGATTTGGGGTGGATGTTTTGGTTCCTGTGTTTTGTGAAGGAGTCCTATCCTTTCCATAGGAACGATAGGGTTCGTTCCTGTGATCCAAACGGTGAATGACGTCATCAAAACATAGAAATCACGTTCCTTTGGAATTCTTTTGTCCATCCTTTGTTCCAAACGGGGCCCCAATTTGGTAGTGGCCACACTACATGTTGCTACAGAAATAGTGGTACATGGACTATCACATGACTTGTGTGCGTACGATGTGAGTGTGGTGTGAGTATGGTGTGTAGGTTGTGTAAAATTATACCCTGTCTAAAAAAAATTGTACGGCTTCCGGTAGGGTCTCCTTGTACGGCTTCCGATAGGGTCTCCTTAAATTAAAAAATATGTTGCTACTCTTTAGCTAGATTTTTTATTATTTCAGGTGGTTGCTGTTGCCGGTCATCTTTAGAAATCTTTGTATCTGTCTACATCATCTCCACTAAGTGTGATTAATATTTTTAATATATAAGAAATATACAAGGCATCTATATATGGTTATTTGTTTTGCCGTTCCATTACCGTATAATTTGATCTAATGCTTTTAGTTTTTATTGACTTTCTTCATTATCATGCCTAATTTTGATAAGAATCGATGCACGACCATTCAGGTCATCTTAACTTATGCATGTAAAGATTTTATTTTAAAAAAACTCTACAGCAACGCGTGTGGAGTATGCTTCTAGTTTTATTTATTGATGAGCACTTGACCACTACAATCTTATGCCAGTCACAATATATAGTCCTCGTACGTACTAGCTGGTTTGAGCCACCTCAATAGCTTTCATTGTCTTATACTAGAAAGCTCTCTAAGCTTAATCATCTCTATGGTATAGCACAACTAAATTGAACCATTGAAATGAAGAATCAGTGACACCATGCTTTTGCAGTGCTTATATTATTGTGTTTACAACATAATGTCACACTCCACTTTAAGGATAAAAGTAGAATGCATAAATAGCCTTATATGCGCCTCAGGAACAGTCGCACATATAGGATGACAAATTATAAGGAGTATCATCACCCTGTTTATTACATAACGTACCAATATTTATTACAGAGTATTGCGCATAAACAATAAATAACTAAGATATCTTTATTGCGGAAGCTCCACACAGGGACACGTCAACTGGTGAACACCAAGCCTAGTACTCATCGCGATAGCTCTCATTCCAACCTTCATCTATTACCCATCCGGGATTTTCTAAAATTGAAAGTAAAGCAAGCGTAAGTACACAACCGTACTCAACAAGCATAACATGGGTTAATGAGGCTCAAATAAGCTGACATTGTTTGACTGCATTTAGCTTTTATAACTTAATCCTATTAAAGCATAGCATCAAGGTAGTGATAATTCCCATATTCTCATTATCAAAATAACATTAACCAGTGTGTAGCAAGAACGACATTAAGATGCACACATTAACAATTTGAGAACCATTATCTTTTGTAAATGTGTCAAGGCCGCCCTAACCGAAGGGCACGGACAATATATTGATTTAAAATCTGACCAAAGGTGTACACTTTCACTGTGAGTCATGTTTTGCAACTGAGTGGACTTATAACTTCCAAACCACCACAAACATATAAAGCCTCTTACAGGTTCTCCTAACCAATCAGAGATACGGAATTACCGTTGTGTTAGGAACTCCCCTTCCAATATGGCACACACCTACTCGGCTATACTCATAAGGACAGAGGCAGTCCTAAACCCCAACTTCCAGACCACCAACCAGCTAGAAAAGGGCCTACAAGTGACTAGAGCCAGAGCCATATAGCCCTCACAGCTGTACGGATTCTCCATGATAAAGCACTTATAGACAAAAGTCCATGTTTGTTAAAAGTCATCGTTTTCGTTGATAGCATAACACACATCAAGTTATAAGATCATGATCATTAGAGCACTAGCATCATAACTACTCAATGCAACCCAAAAGGTTCAAGGAATCAGGATATCAAAACTAGTTATAATCTCTAGGTCATCAAAGACACATGCATATGAATTGTTATTTATAGTGAATAGGTAACAAGGATGATCCATGCTATACTTGCCTTGATTCATAAGGTCCTGCTGATCCTACTGATCCTCAAAGTAGCCTTGATCAACAAAAACCTCACCGTCTGAACTCGACATTAACAATCAACACCAGACAATCCAATCGAGCATATATACACGAAGCAAACAAAGAGCTATTAGAGGAACAGTACATCAATGTCATCAAAACAGAATAAAAAGGTCATAAAACTATTCTACTCGCTTCTACGATCACACAGACGTCAAGTTCACCGAAATCAGACTTATAAAGGCGAAGATATGAATTTTCAAAGATTTCCTGTAGATAAATAAATAATTTAAATATAGACTAAAATATAAAGTTTCCAAAATATTTTAAAAGTAGTATCACTGCGTAGATTATGAAATTATGAGTCTAACAAAATTTGAACGGACCAAATCGGAGTTAAAACGTGAAAGTTATAAGCTTTTAAAGATAATGGCAAAACTGTAAATAGCTGAAACGTACTCTGGACTGAAACGGGAAAATACGTTTTCCAGAGAATAAAACGTATTCTGAAAGTAGTTATAAAGGAAATACGCTTTCCCAAGAACAAAGCGTATTATGGATTTGTTAAGAAGAATTTATGCTTTCCCGTTGGGAAAACGGATTCTGACCAAGGCGCTAGGGACTCTTAACAGAATACATCAAAACCCAGGGGGTTTTCTGCAAAATCACCACACAAAGCGGTACGGTGCAATTCTGGCCGTCCGAATCAAAACGGACGACGCAGATTCAAGATGTCCAAACGGACAACCGATCAGACAACGATCGGCTGGGAAAAATTCCGATCGTGACGGCGGACCTTACCGGCGGCGTACGGAACTCGCCGGAGTTCATGGAACTCGTGGTCCCGGTCACCATTTACCATAAGATCGGTACCATTCGAAAGCAGGACTCTCACCGTGCTCACCTGTGGCGAAGAGGGAGACCGAGGCGAGGCGGGGACGGCGAGTTGCTCGGAGCGGCGGACGGCGACCGACTACGCACGAAAGGAGCTCGGGTTAGATGGGTTTGAATCAAATTGACGGCACAAACATGCTCAGGGAAGCAAGGCAATGCTTTCCGACCAGTAGATGGCAAGGATGACCCGAGGACGGCGGCCAATTTTGGGTTTTGGCGGCGGCTGTCAATGGCGGCTAGGGTTTCGGGTCGCAGTGACTTCGGCGAGACGAAGACAAAGGCGGCGTTGACCTAGGGTTTCGGTTGGGGGCTCATGACGGGGTTAAAGGCTTTTATAGCCCGATGACGGGGTACGGCCCAGCGTGGCACGGACGTCGAGTCGGCTCGATGACGCGCACGCGGCACGAGTCCGGTTCGGAGGAGGAAGGCGACGCGATGGGCCCCACCTGTCAACGACAGAGAGAGAGGGAGGCGGCCACGCGGACGGACGGCGCCTTGCTGGGCCGCGGCCTCGGCCCAAGAAGAAGCGGCGGGCGCGGAGGGGGAGGCGCTGGCGCCGGTTGGGCCGGAGCGGAGGCGGGGAGGAGCGGGCCGCCGGCAGGCCGAGCGGGCCGAAAGCCAGGAAGGAGTAAATAAATGGTTTTCCATTTATTTCAAACATTTTCAAAGCAAATTTCATGTGAATTTTGAATTCCAAGTCAAATTCAAACATCACACAAGAAAAGTATGCACCAGCATGAATGCTCAAGCATGTTTTTACCATGTTGCAACTTCATTTTCATGAAATATTTCCTTTGCCTATTTATTTATCCACCCAAAAATCATTTTGACTATTTATATATATATATATATTTGGAAATTGAAAACTAGGGTGTTACATATAATAATCTTGCTGATTGCATTTTTACATGGCTATAGAGTTATGTAGTAGGTATGATGATTTCATACATGCATGCTTAGTAATTGATTCTTTGTTCTAATTTCTCATGTAGGTACGCAACCAGCAAATGTACGACTTAGCTAAAAGATAGTTGGTGGGAGGGCTTGACACAGGGGTTAGTAATACCCCTACCACTTTGGAAAACTAGTACTGACTTGTGTGTTTCATCTATGGACTTCATGTAAGGACCAATGATAAATGCACTTGTAATATTTTTTATGGATATGTAGTGTCACTATAATGGTTGGGCTTCATAACAACGCATCATGTCTCAACTGATTGGAATATTAGAATATATTAATTACTGCAATTATTTTTTCTTGTTGCTCGTATGTATTTCTTTGGGGACAGCCCCCAAGGAAATCACAGTTACCTTGGCGGTCAGTAGTAGTCAAGGAAAATTACAATTTCCTTAGGGGTCAAGAGTACCCAAGGAAACAACTATTACCTTGGCGGTCTCTAGAGTATTTCCTCGAAGGTCATCGGCCCTCAAGAAAACTAATTTTCTTGGTGGTTGCAACATTTCTTTGGCCCTTTGGAAAATTAAGTTTGGTCATAGTTTCTTGGCGTTTAGCCTCCAAGAAATTCATTCTTGAGTGCTAAAACTGTCAAAAAAACTAATTTTCTTTAGTTTCTATCCTTAAGTACGTTTGTTTGATGGTTTATGGTCAAGGATCATTCTCTTGGCGGTTTAACCCCTTTTCTTGGCGGTTTTGGCACTCAAGGCAATTTAGATTGTTGTAGTGTGGTGTAGAGAGGTCTATATGAAGTGGATTATGATGGATGGAGACGGAGATAAACATGAGACAAACTCCCATAAATGGTGGCTGTAGCAACATGGAGAGAGGCTTTGCCAGGTACAAAGGTACGGTGCCACGACTTCTCTTCAAATCACTGGCATGACTAATGGTGGGCTTATATTAATAGAGGACTTTGCTAAATCAAAACAATTTGTAAAATTTGAGTCGAGTAGAAGCAGTAAAATAAACACCCAAAACTAATTGGATACTACCTCATCCAGTTTTGAATAGATTATAGAAATTATTGAAACTTGTCATAAAATGGTACATAAAAAAATATATTTATTCTGTCACGAGTAGCCGAAGAAAAGTGAAACCAGGATTAAGTGTCGCCGGGGCCTAACATCAACAATCAACGAGTTTGAAATAGCTTTATAGCAACCAACAAATTATAACAAAAGGCATTTTGTTTGTTAGGACGGTCCGGCCGATGGCCGTAAGACCTCCGGTTGTGCTTGTCATAATAAGGGTGTATTCAAGGAAAAAAAATAGTAGTTAGTTACCTTGTATAGGTTCCTTTCTATGGTTACGGTCCTCCGTTTTCTCAAATCAAAGGATCAAATTGTCAATTGGGATTGCGGCGACGTAGAGCGACATAATGTCCTGTCTAGCTTAGAACTTTGAGATATAACTGAAAGACAAGAAAACCCAATACCCAAAGAAATTACAGTTTAGACTTTTTTTATATAAATTACAGTTTAGACTTGATAAATCAGTAATGTGTGTTATAGACATCAATGCGATAAACCAAGAAAAAATATAGATCATTAGTTATCAATTGCATAATTGCACCTTCTTTAGGTGCTTGAGGGTGCGGATCATGGTTCAAACTTCAAACAGCATATCGCGGTATCACCGGCGGCCACCGGGCCTAGCGTCCACGACGTGAGCGACATGTCGTCGATCGATCGCCCGCCGCCGGTCCTAGGTTTCACGTGATGGGAATAGCCGAAGGTGGGACTCGGAGAGTCAGACGTGAAGTTTGGAATTCTCGTTTACTGCCTGTAGACTCGGACGCAGGGAAGTGGAAAATGGGCCTTCACCTGGTTTACCCGGGGTCGTATATTGTTTTTTAGGGGGGGTCTAAGCCGGTGGAAATTTACTGCGTACACGAGACTCGCTGGAAATCGTCGGTGCCGGCCGACCCCAACAGTTGAACGTAGCTTCGCCACTGATATTTTGAAGGCTAAGCTTAGACCAATACGGCACAAGACGTGTGGGTGCGCCGTGGACCATGCTTGTGCCAAGGCAAACATTACTTATCGTGGCATACCATTGTGACCCAACATGTCTCGCATGCCTAAAGATCATGATCCAAAGCGGCTCAAAGCATGAGAGGGCTAGGTAGTGTAGCATATTACAGCTCAAGTTCCACCTCTGCCCTAAATATTCACCACAGAAATCCAATCCCACATCTAGGAAAAATGTAGAAGACATGGTCCTATAGATCATTTACTCGATCTTGTTGCCTGGTGACTTACAATGCCAATTTTTTTGTTTCCTGTAGTTTTCGTACGAAAATAGACTTGTTCCTTTGAAATTTTTGTACAACCCCACCTGCGTTCCAAAGAGTCCTTGATTTACAGTGAGTACTGCTATATAGCAATGATGAACTGTTATTGATGTAGCAGCGGCTAGTGTGGGCGCTAGATGCTGAGCAAGGTAAAGACGTACACGCAAGTACCAGGTTACTGACTTGCACATCGACGTCGAGAAGGCTGCTAGACGCAGACCAAATTATGACTTGCAAGTAGGGATGAAAACTGATCGGATATTATCAGACAGACCGAAATACTGATATAAACGAATTTTCGGATATCGAATACAAATACTTTACAAGAATAACAGATACAAATATCCCTACCGAAATACAAATATCCCTACATCGTAACAAAATTACAGTAAAGTTGAGTAGTATATAAAGAAGGAAATAAGAAATTAAAGCCGGCCAGTGACAGCGCGAGCGCCATGCCAGCAACGGCACCCTAAGTACAGGCGAGCGTCTCATCAGTGGGGCTGAATAGCAGGAGAGGATTCCGGATCATAGTGTCGATGCAGAGGAGCTGCTATACATCTTTTCTACATGCTCAAAGGCAGGCATCTCTCCATGGTCAATGCATCATGGAGTTAGTCGTGTCCTCGATGAGAAGCAGCCATAGCCAGATCACCTGGGATTGAAGACAAGCAGAGTGCCATCTTTTTTCTTGTCGAGTGAGTACATTACAAATCGAACAGGCAAACTACTAAATCCTACTCAAAACCAAACAATACAGTCAGAAAGGAATAGCAGAAAACATCTGGTGAATCAGAAATCAAGACTGCAACGCAGTGAGAAGGACCCTACATATCAGAGCGTAAGCTTTGAACTCATTACATATTACAATAGAGGGGTGAGGTAAGATAATAGAGAGGGAGATTCTGCAATGACATGACAATTATCGCCAGTCCAGTCTGCAGTCTGCACTGACGCACTGCAACCTTTATATGATTCAAAATAGTGAAGCTGCTCCAAGGAAGATGAGCTTCATTCCACCTTCAACACGGGGCTGCTCCCCCGTAAACTAGCAAGCCGCATCCGCAATTCCTGACAAAACATTTCCTTGGAATGTTCAGGAAAGCTCGATGAAAAACGTAGCTGTACTTCTTTGAGACTTCTGAGACCATGTTCTAGCACATTAAAGGTAACCTCTTTTCCAAGGCCCAGTCGCAGCACCTCAAGTTCGGGCATTGTGCGCCGATCATTATCAAACGTGACTGACTCGATTTTTGAGGCCAAGCCGTAATAAAGGTCGAGAACCTTGAGCCTCATGAAGGTTCCCCCCTTGAACTGGACTTGTCCAATAGTTATGGCATCATACTCCATCAAACGCAGAATCGACAGGTTTTGTAGCATCCCAATCCCAATGTATTGCATGGTTTCATCATCCGTCGAGAGACCAGTTCCATCTAGCGTGAGCTTCACCAGATTCTGGAGCTTCCCGATCCATTCAGGCAATTTGGTCATCTTGCAACGTAGCTTCATGCTGCAGAGGTTTTCTGGAGGTGGTTTCATGGCATTCAGACAGTCAAATAAATCTAGCTCTGAGCACAGTGACAACGATTCAAGGAGGCTGAGCTTGGAAATTGCTAAACATAAGTTTTCAATATTTTCCTTGCTAAGGCCAACCACTCCTAGCTTGCGCAGTCCCGTGAGACATTTTATGTCCTCCGCAATAGCATTTTCCCATGCAAGATTCACATAACGCAGTGTCTGTAGCGATTTCACGTTCCTCATCCCTCTTGGCAACGTAACGCTACCACCATATGGAAATCTCATGCCCATCATAATAGGAGATAATGCTGCGCAACAAGCTATAGCGCACCAATCACGCCTACTCCAGCCATGGATTTCATGGAACTGTCCCAAACATGAGTTACACTGTACCTCCAAAAGTTCCATACACTTCTCAGAGAAACTTAGCTCCTCACGAAGATTAAAACCACCGCCTGCATGGAGATGACGCAGCTTCCTGAGCTTGACAATGGTTTTGGGCAATACTTGTATTTTCGTCCCTTTGATGTCCAGGACCTCAAGTTGAATTAGTTTACCCACTGAATTAGGCAAACAAAAAATACCACGGCACCCTCTTAGAGAAAGGTATCTGAGATGTAGAAGCTTCCCAATATTCTCAAGGCAATGGTTAGAGAGACCTTCTGTGTCTTCCAAATCCAACACTCGGAGAAACCTCATCTTGTCAGAAATATAAAATGGCTTCCACTTGCCGAACACTGTTAAAGATCTTATACGGGACAGCTCCACAATGCTCTCGAACTCACCCTTGTCTCCCTCCCAGTTGCTGCTTATGGCAAGGTGACGTGCTGTGCAGCGAGTGCTCGAGTTGCAACCTTCTTCCAACCTGAAAGCAAAATTTTCTTCCATCGACATTGAAATGCACATGTCCCGGATGAGATCTTGTAGCCTGCAAGAGTCGGCCTTTTGTCTACAGAAAATTGATTCATGAGTCGGTAGTATCATGCTTCTCGCAATCAGTTTCTCAAAGTAGCCATCTGCAATTTCCATGGAAGATTTGCCCCGTGCCTCTGTTGAGTAACCCTCTATAGCCCAGCGGCGCACCAGACGTCTGCGGCTAATATTGCAGTCCTCAGGAAAGATGGACATGTACAAGAAACAGGATTCAAGGTAATAGGGTAAACCATCATAAATTTCCATAAGAACTGCTCTTATAAGCCCAATGTTTGGATTCATCTCCATCCTAGCAGCAATGTGTTCAGTCAGTTTTCTCCACTCCTCAGCATTTTTTGTTTCTTGCTCTGCCAAGAAACTACCTATGGTGACAATCGCAAGAGGAACCCCATCACACTTCTTAAGGATCAGTTTTGCTGGTTCAAACAACTCAGGATATTCCTTGCTCAAATCTGTAGTCTTCTTGAATACCTGAAATTGGTGTAATACATAATGTTCAATACATCAAAGTGAAATTATGAAGAAAGACAACATCTTTGTTAGTATGATTTACTAGTTTTTTTATATATAATGCAAGAGAAAAAAACTCCCTTGGCTGATACCTACCTATCACTTGACATATAAAATCAGACGGTTTCAACCTTTTTGAATGGCCTTTTCTATTGACATATAAAATCACAGCTCCTACGAGAATGTACAGGTATGTCTTTCCCCATTTTTTTGTGAACAGATTTTTTATTTTTTCTTCATAAAATACTCTAAAAGGATATCTTTCGAAAGCCAGTTTCAGTCGAGTTGTGCTTATATATACGAAGCATTATCTCAAATGAAATAAACTGAATTTGAATCTTTTTCAGTACCGTTTTTGTGAAGAGCTCAAGGGCTTCCGTAGCTGCTATAGTGTTGAGCTTGTACATGTATCTTCGATTTTTGCAACAGTGCTCAGCGATGTCCTCTTGCCTTGTGGTGATCACTATGGTCCATGTAGCATGTCCAATTTCAGGGAATGCTTCTACCATTTTATCCCATTCTGTGGTTTGGAATATGTCATCAATAACAATCAAACACTTTTCATCCTTTGAAAGCCTTTCCAATGCTTTAGTCAACTGCTCAACAGACATCGATGCATAATCATTTTCTTTGTCAACGGTTATTTCCATCGCACTCTTTTTTCCAGATGAATCTGCATCTAGCTGGATAGCTATGTCACTAAGGAGTACCTGAAGCTTGAAAGGGCGCAAGACGGTCACAAAGACACGCTTTGTAAATTTCTCGCTGACATCTTTTCTTTGCCAAACATCTGTAACTAGAGTGGTTTTTCCAACACCACCCATTCCCCACACTGCGATCACCCTAAGATGATCGTCAGAATGTTCTAAAATTAGTCTGGCAACATAGTCTTTTTCTCTCGTTCGCCCAGTGAACTGAGATGTTCGCCCAGTGAACTGAGATTCCTCCGTAACCATCATATTTGTAGCAACAGCATAGTAGTATTGGTCCTCATCAATCTCATATGCCGAATTTGTTATGTCTAGAGCACTCTGTAAATCAAAAGGAAAATAAAAAAGAAGTCTTCAGCCACGTATCTTGTAAGCGATCACACGAGAGTACTATATCTAATTCCATGATTATCTTTGACAAACTTGTAATCAACATTCTCTCTTTATTTTTGTTAGGATAATTGGGCCAAGCCCATTATTTATTCTAAATAATCAGTAAACCTCAAAGGCCCACAATTGTGTGATTAAGTGAAAAGGTGATTAGTACCAACTTGACTAATTACCTAGAGGACAATCAACTTAAATAGTGAGCATTGGGATGCCCACATAAGCTGATTAAGGAGGAGAACCTGGGACCCACACACGCGCGC
>CM041647.1:39899456-39916069 GCA_023333625.1 Bothriochloa decipiens | reverse complement strand
CGGCCGAGGCAAACCCTAGCCGCCGCTCCAGCCCACCCGGCCGCCAGGGAGATCCAACGGTCTCCCGACAGGGGCGCCTCCTATATAAGAGGCTTCTGTCGGAGACTAGGGTTAACGAGTGTTCCTCCCGACCAGCCGCCTCCACTCCACTGTTCGAGCTTGAGCCGCTCCTGTGCACCTCCGGCCAGATCCCCTGCGAGCACAGGCGGCTCTGGTGAGCAGGCCTCCGGAACTTGTCCCGTCAAGCGTACCTGCTCGGGTAGACGGGCAATCAAGTTTTTGGGGAGCGTCCACAGGCGCGACTGCTCCGACACGCTGCTGCTGCCTTCCCCGACTTCGTCTCCGTCCAGCAGCAAGATGGTGGCCACGAGGACGCGTGGTGGCGCGAGTGTGGGAGATGCCGGCGACGCCGCCGCTGCTACTGGTGCGGCGAACTTCACCGCCATCCCTGCAGGTGGCGCTCCAGGCGACAATGGTGCTGTACTGGCCGCGGGTACCGGCAGTAGCACGCTAGGGTATAAACTGAGATCCCTGTTTATGCTTCATTTCGTTGCTGCTGTTATTTTGCTTATGTTAATGAGTACCAGTAGCAGTAGCGATTATGAGGCTGTCGCACGCATCATACTAGCGTTAGTATTTTGCTTATCACATTTATGGATTAATTCATGGTGTAAAATGACTAAATATCCAACAATCCAAAAACTTGATAGGTCATTTTCATCTGCTAGCTTTGCTGCATCATTGAGGCCACCATCTTTGAAGGATGGCGGATCTAATTATAAGATATGGCGATCCCGTGCTATGTTGTGGTTTACCGCTATGCGCTGTGAGTACGCTGTCAAGGGAAGGCGCATTGAACCGCCTCTTTCTCCTGAGGAAGAGAGCAAGTTCAATGAGGCGGATAACTTGCTCAAGCTGTCGCTCATTAGTGTCATAGATGAGGGTATGATTCCACTGTACATGGACATGCCTACGGGCAAGGATATGTGGGATGCACTGCAGGCCAAGTTCGGGGTTCCTGACGCTGGCAGTGAGCTGTACATCATGGAGCAGTTCTATGACTACAAGATGGTCGATGACCGTTCTGTAGTAGAGCAGGCTCATGAGATACAGATGCTAGCCAAGGAGCTTGAGAACAACCAGTGTGTGCTGCCCGACAAGTTTGTGGCCGACGGTATTATCGCTAAGCTGCCACCTACTTGGAGGGATTTTGCCACTTCTCTAAAGCACAGGAGGCAAGAGTTCAGCGTGACTGATCTTGTCGCTTCCTTAAGTGTTGAGGAGAATGCGAGGGCAAAGGACACACGGGGCAAGAAAGTGCTAACTGAGGGAGGCTCTAGCGCCAATCTGGTGCAGAAGAGGAACCCTCAGGCCCACAAGAGGAAGAAGAACAAGAATGCTGAAAACAAGAATGTCGTCAAGCCACAAGCTCAAGCCTTTAAGAAAAAGGCAAACAAAGAAAAGAGTGGCGGCTGCTTTGTCTGCGGGAGCACTGATCACTGGGCAAAGGAGTGTCCAGACCGCAAGGACAGGCAGCAGAAGAAGACAGCCAACATGGTTGTTAGCGAGGCTGGAGGATCTGGGTACGGTAATTATTTACCAACGATCCTTTCAGTTTGTCTCGGCCACCCCCACACCGGATCTGACGCGACCCGCGCGGCTCACAGTTAGGCAGGGTGCGCCGAGGGTGGATGTACGCCAACCGAGCTGGCGGACCTCCGACCACCCCGGTGTGCTCGGAGCAGCGCTCGGGCGTCTCTAGGGGCGGCATCTGCGGCTTGGTAGTTGGTACTGGCACCCTGCGGTCGGCCGCCAGCGAGGTGCGTCGGATGCGAGCCCCATGGGCACGGGTCCAGTGCACGGCGGGCGAGTAGCTAGGTACGCTATAGCCAGCTGCGGAGGCGCGCAGCGCGGAAGTCACGCCAGGGCGGCCGGCGGGTGTACCAGTGTCCGGCTGGGTAGCCAAACTCTGCACCAGCCAGGAGGCTGCCTCGGCCATATCCACATCCGGCGGCCGCAGCCCCAGTTCGGGTGCGGGAGCGGCTGCGAGCGCACGGTTAGGTCGCGAAAAGCGGCCTGCGTGACGTCCACAGCTTCGCCTCCTTCTCACGCTGCATCTTAGCGTCGTGCAGCGTGCCACGGGTCGTCTCGCCGTGCCCATGGGCTCGTCCTCTGCCAGGGCACGGACGTGCCCCTCCGGCCGGATTTTCTTATCGGAGGTGTACTCTTTGTTTCCTCTTCCGCTGCCACGCGCAAGCGGTATGGAGATCTCGACGAAAGCCTTAACCGGCTCTGCCCCGGTCCGGCGACCATAGCACACCTGACGTCAAGCTCCTCCTTGCTACTACCACTTGCTAAGGTGTTTGTGGATGTCACCTTCTAGTTGAAGGCGTTGTTGCCTGCTACCACGTTTGAGTTCTCCCATTCTCTCTCTCCTACCTCTCCGTTTCCTTGGTGTGTCTCCCTCACTTTGGCCCTGGCTACCGGTTGCTGGCAATTCGACGAGTGTCCTCCTCTAGCATTTATGCTCCATCGGCGCTCTCCTTAATGGTGTCAGGAGATTTATATTAATTGGATTTCCTAAAAATTATCCACCTTTACAATTATTAAAAATAAGAAGTAAAACCCTACATTTATTTTATATATAAATTAGAGATATTTACATGTATAGCCTTGAAAATAATGCATCTTCCTTGAATTGTTTTTTTTTTGAACTTACATGTATGGCCTGGAAATGAAAATGTCTTACTATATGGCCTATCAGTTTCTAGCACTTAACGATGTTAAGTCAAGGGTGTTTTGATAGTTCACCAAAGATTGGACTTCATAACTAATAATCAGAGACTTAGTATGGCTAGGTATGAGAAATAGTTATTGAATCCAACGTTTGAGCTCAAATTTAAACATGTTAGATCACTTGAAAACAAAACAAACTTTAGATTCTACACCCAAAGCACATTCTTGGGGTGCTACAGAATTTGTTTTAGAAAAAATTAATTGTTTAGTCAAATTCTTACATTATAAAATCACAAAGTTTTGTAATTGTCATTATAAGTAACATTTCACGCAGCATGTAAACAAAATATATGAAATATATGAACAGTAGTATTGAAACATGAAATGCATTTTTGCCACAATGATTGATAATTATGTTTGATGATGCTAATGATCAAACTTTTAATTAATTCTTAATATGTAGGATGTTACATGGAGGGTCTGGCCGGAGGTGCAGGACTAGCCAGAGGTGGAGGTGGAGGTGGAGGTGGAGGACTATATTATTATCTTTGAACAGATGAAAGTATTACCTTGAAGAATATAGGGTCCATGTCATCAAGGATGATCTCTCTTTGTTTGCATCCCTCATATTAGTTTCGTTCATTTCTTCACCCAATTAATCATGATCCAAAAATTCTGATCTAAAAAAGAAAGACCGGGTACCAACTTTATGGGCTTGAAACTTTTCTCATGCTACACTAAAAATAACATCTATACCCCCGTTAGTGTCTAAAAGCGTTCCAAAATGATAGCTTATGTCAGACTCTGGAACCTTTACTGAATGTGGCCTAGAATAATCCATAGTTCATACTACAACACCCACGGTACAGCTTATCTTCAAACTATCATATTTAAGAAAATCTGATTGCTCAAGAGTAGTTAGCGGAAAGAACCTGTGATCCCTGGAAATTTAAATCAGGACAATCAAATATGGGTACTTTTCCGAAACAAACCATGTCAAATGCAGGGAGTAAATGTCCAAGTAAAATCAAACAGGCACATTTTCTATAAAAAAAAACTAAACAATCTGGAAGAGCTATGTATGTGCAATATTTATGAATTACTTGCATAAAGGGAATATATTAAGCACATCTGCACCTTTGTGAGGGGCTGCTGGACAACTGGTTAATTATTATCATGGGATGAGAGAACCCCGACAAACAGACTACACACAATGTTTCTGATTTCGTTGATTATGAAGCCCACATGTAAGAATACGGCGGCAGCAATGGGTTGCCTGCCTAGTTGAATGCGTGCGCAAGGCCAACGAGGATGTAGGAGATCGAGACAGAAGCGGATGACGGAGCCGCGGGAGTGCACGGTGGGAGCAGCGCATGCAGTCGCGGCAGACGGTCTCCATGGCCTTGACGAAGAGGCTGAGGCTGCGTACCGGCGGTGCGTACGCCGATCGGCTGCTGGTACTCCACGTTCCTTTGCCTCCGCGACAAGATCCAAGTGGCGGGCAGGCATCTTGGTCTCGGACGTATGGAATAGCGTAGCACCCTAGTTTTCAAATTTTAAAAAAAAATAGTCAAAATGATTTTGGTGATTAAATATTTGGGCAAAATAAATATTTTTATGAAAAGGGAGTTGAAACATGTTAGAAACATGCTTGAGCATTCATGCTGATGCATATTTTTGTTGTGGTGAAATTTGAATTTGAATTTTGATTTCAAAATCAATTTGAAAATACATTAAAATAAGGTTTGAATAAAAGAAAATTTGTTTTCTTTCCCTCCTCCTCTCTCTCTCCATTTTCGGCCCGGTCACTAGGACCGCCCAACCGGCCGGCCTCCTTTCTCCTCCCGCGCGCGGCCCGCTCCGCCTTCTCCTTCCTGGGCCGAAGGCCCAAGCCGCGACCACAGCGTCGTCCGCGCGTCCGCGCGTCGTCCATCTTGGGCCGCAGGCCGCTGGCCCATCAAGACGCGTCGTCCGTCCGCGCGCGCGTCACTCTCCTCTTCTCTGGCTGACGCATGGGGCCCGTGCTGTTTTCTTCCTTCTCCGACTCGGCCGCAAGCTCGAGCCCGACACCGACCGCGCGACCCACGCCTCCCCGTCCACGCCGGTCGCACCCTTGACCCTAGGCTATTTAAGCCTTTAACCCGCACCCGCGACCCCTATCCGAACCCTATCGGCCGCCGCCTTCGCTTCGAGTCAAAGCAGCGCCGCCAAAACCCTAGCCGCCGCCAATTCTCCGCCAAAACTCAAAATTGGCCGCCGTCCTCGGGTAATCTTCGACATCTATTGGTCGGCAAGCTCCGCCTTGATCTCCTGAGCGCTCCGGCGCTTTCAATTTGAGTCATTCTGGTCTAACTCAAGCCCTCGCCGTTTGCAGCTCGTCGCCGTCCGCCGCTCCGAGCCGCACGCCGTCCTCGCATCGCATCGACCTACATCTTCTACGCAGGTGAGCGCGGCGTGAGCTCCTCTCGCGATTGGTACCGGTCTCGATGCTTATGGTGGTCAGAATCGCTAGATCCATCTTCTCCGGCGAGCTCCGTACGCCGCCGGCGATGGCAGCCGCCGCGTCGGGCTTCTTCCCCGGCGAGGCCGACTGGCCAGATCGATCTGCGCCATCGGTTTTGATTCGAACGGCCAGAAACAGCCGGTACCCCTTCGCGGGGCACTTTTGCAGAAAACCCACGGGGTTTTGGTGTAATCTGTTAAGAATCCTTTGCGGTTTTGACAGAATACGTTTTCTCTACTTAAAAAGCGTAATTTCTGCTTAACAGACCCATAATACGTTTTGTCCACTGAAAAGCGTATTTTCCTTGTAACAGCTTCCAGAATACGTTTTCTTCTCTAGAAAACGTATTTTTTCTTTTCAGTTTCAGAATACGCTTTTATCTATTTACAGTTTTGCCATTATCTTTAAAGGCTTATAACTTTCACGTTTTAAATCCGATTTGGTCCGTTCAAATTTCGTTAGATTCATAATTTTATAATCTACGCAGTGGTATTACTTTTGAAGTATTTTGGAAACTTTATATTTTTAGTCTATATTTAATGTATTTATTTATCTATAGAAAATCTTTAAAAATTCATATCTTCGCAGTTATAACTCTGTTTTTGGTGAACTTGATGTCTGTGTGATCGTAGAAGCGAGTAGAATAGTTTTATAACCTTTTTATTCTATTTTGAGGACATTGATGTACTGTTCCTCTAATAGCTCTTTGTTTGCTTCGTGTATGTATGCTCGATTGGATTGTCTGGTGTTGAATGTTAATGTCGAGTTCAGACGATGAGGTTTTTGCTGAGCAAAGCTATTTTGAGGATCAGCAAGATCAGCAGGACTTTGTGAATCAAGGCAAGTATAGCATGAATCATACTTGTTACCTATTCACTATAAATAATAATTCATTCGCATGTGTCTTTGATGACCTAGTGATTATAACTAGCTTTGATATCCTGATTCCTTGAACCTTTTGGGTTGCATTAGGTAGTTATGATGCTAGTGCTCTAATGGTCATGACCTTATAACTTGATGTGTGTTATGCTATCAACGGAAATGATGACTTTTAGCAAACATGGACTCTTGTTTGTAAGTGATTTATCATGGAGAATCCGTACAGCTGTGAGGGCTATATGGCTCTGGCTCTAGTCACTTGTAGGCCCTTTTCTAGCTGGTTAGTGGTCTGAAAGTTGGGGTATAGGACTGTCTCTGTCCTTATGAGTATAGCCGGGAAGGATTTGTGCCATATTGGAAGGGGGTTTCTACACACAACGTATTTCTGTATCTCTGATTGGTTAGGAGAACCTATAGGAGGCTTTATATGTTTTGTGGTGGTTTGGAAGTTATAAGTCCACTCAGTTACAAAACATGACTCACAGTGAAAGTGTACACCTCTGATCAGAGTTTAAATCAATATATTGTCTGTACCCTTCAGTTAGGGCGGCCTTGACACATTTACAAAAGATAATGGTTTTCAAATTATTAATGTGTGCATCTTAATATCGTTATTGCTACATACTGGTTAATGTTATTTGATCATGAGAATATGGGAATTATCACTACCTTGATGCTATGCTTCAATATGATTAAGTTATAAAAGCTAAATGCAGTCAAACAGTGTCAGCTTATTTGAGCCTCATTAACCCATGTTATGCTTGTTGAGTACGGTTGTGTACTTACGCTTGCTTTACTTTCAATTTTGGAAAATCCCGGATGGGTAACAGATGAAGGTTGGAATGAAAGCTATCGTGATGAGTACTAGACTTGGTGTTCACCAGTTGGCGTGTCCCTGTGTGGAGCTTCCGTAATAAAGTTATATTAGTTATTTATTGTTTATGCGCAATACTCTATAATAAATATTGGTACACTTTGTAATAAACAGGTGATGATACTCTTTGTAATTTGTCATCCTATATGTGCGACTGTTCCTGGGGCGCATATAAGGCTATTTATGCATTCTACTTTTATCCTTAAAAGTGGAGTGTGACAAATAGGAAGCACACATGATTCACGGGCGCGGCGAGTTAGTCGTTCTCGTCAGCCTGTAGCACCGGCACGCGGCGGCATAGCATGGCCAGGCAGCAGCCCAGAACGCCGCAGGCCGCACACCAGGATGGGGAAGAACGTCACAATCTTGAGCGCCTTGGCCCACGCGTGGTCGCCCTGCGCCACGCTATCACGCCGTCGGTCCCGCAACCGTTTCCTTCATCGGTGCCGGGAGCAGTGCCGACGATGAACTCATGGCAGTGGACTACGCGAGACAGAGGAAGAGGCGAGCGGTTTCTTCTTTCTAGCGCTGTGGGGGGATGACGATGGATGGGGAGGACCGGAGGAAGCGATAGCCGATTGTGAGGGCGGGGGCAGCGCTGGAATTAGTGGCGGTGTACTGAGTCTTGGCGGCGGCGACTGAAAAGTCGCGACCCAAAGAGAAGGCTGGTTACGGTGTGCACAGCCAGGAAGTAAAACACGCTGTCATCTAAGTAAGGTCCCTCCTTGATAACCGTTGGATGAAAATTTTTGCCTGATCCAACGGATTAGATCGGTGGCTGGTGCCTCCCAATTCCTTTGCACTTTTATAGTATAGATTTACCTGTATGGCCTTGAAAATATTGCATCACCGCCACAGCCATCTATTTCCACTGCCTTTGCACATGTGGCCGAGCATGCAGCTGCTTCGGTGGCAACATCGCAAACAAGAGCTAGACACCTCAAAGTCGCGTGCTCGTCCTTATGACGTCGAGTCGGCCGTCGTCTCCTTCTTTCTCCTCTTTCCACCGCCACCGTTGAACTCTCAATTTGCTGACAAATTCATCGTTGCCGCACCACCACGTCCCAATTCCTCATGGCTATAGCTCTGCTTCGCACTTGCGCTTCTCTCAACCACTCGCCTTGCCCTGGCCACTAGAATCGGTCGCGCTCGTTGTTCTTCCTCGCAGCCATCCGCTCTACCGCGGTGCACAATCTCACTGTGGCCAACCGCCACCGCCTGCTCTCTTTCACTCCTGTCTTTTGTTCTGTGTTCGTATCGCAAGAAACATGTTTTATCTTTGTTCTTCTCGACTTTGTTTATGGGAATTGGGAAGAGAGAACACCATGTAGATGATATTTAAATTGAGACCGGGCAGGTGGCCTGCATCATGAAATGAGTCAATGTAGTGCTCTACCCATGTCAGTTAAGGACAGTTCGTTGTAGGCTTGCTTGGTTGAGACTTTGCAACTAACCACATGCTCCGGTAAGCCTGATACCTCGGCTATTCTATTACATGAAAAGACAACCACACAATGGGAGTGGAGAGATGGTGAGAGTAGTATTTACCCACCCTACGGGCATTTTAGGAGGATGATTGAAGCACACCAGGTTGAAGTAGGGCGGTAAAGTACTGTGCTCTCGGGTAGCGTGGACCGATTCACGCTTTGGAGGATTCAAGGGAAAGGTTGATATATGTAGGTCTGGGACCACATAAGTTGTGTGGTTAGGGATCCCCAGCTAGGTTTAATTGGTTCAAATCGCCATTGCTCCTCGATTATGGATACTCGATCAACTGTCTTGCATTGTAGTTAATAGTGGAACATGGTGACTTTGGAAAAGAGATGGATATGAGATGTGATGCTTAATGCAACTTAACACAACTAAACCATTGAATGTAAGGATCCACTTGCAGTAAGATTTTCTTAAAAAACGTCTATTTTCTAGATCTATTACTTCCCTTAAGAGCCAGCATATCCTTGGAGTCTTTTCTTTTAGTCGGGTAAGACTTGTTGAGTACTCTCAAGTACATACTTAAAGTTTGTTAACCCCCTGCTGCAGGTTCTGGTGAGACTTGTGCTGCTGATCAGGGTCATGTTAGCGGGCTCGACATGATTTGGTAATCCCTTCTACCTTAGGTGCTTCACCTAACTTGCTTTTGTAGCTCCGGTCACCATTTTGAACTTAAGTTAAATTTCTACTTAATCATGTTTTGTAACCTAATATTATAAGTCTTCTGCACTCAGATGTATTATATTTTTGTACCAAATGGTGTAATATGTTGTGGCAACTCCATTGTTGATCTTGTATGAGTTGTAAAAAGTGGACGATTCAGATTCCCCGAGGACACCTGATAGACTATCAGAATTATCTAGCTTTTGTGTGTAGCAATCAGAGGTCTTTAGGACAATGACATGTGCATGTGGGCTAATGATTTTGGGCAGTACTACCATACTCCACCTTCCCCTGATGGCGGCATCCACCTCCACACAGTGGCTTGCTTGGCCCATGTGTTGGCTTGCGATGGCACAACGAACGGGCAGGGGGAGGCTGGCCCCGGTGGTAGCAGCTCGGGCCTAGCAGTGGCTAGTGAGGGCATGGCGAGCGTATAGTATTGGCCCCAACAACAACTCACTAGGGAGTGGAGAGTGGCTCAGACGTGGCGGTGGTGGCTCGGCCTTGGCAGCGGCCCAGGAGGGTGCTCTCTAGCGTCTCTTCTCGACCCTCGTAGATTCGGTGAGCAGCGGCCACCGTACATCAACGGGCAAGGGCGCGGACCCAACAGTGCTTCTTGGCGCTAATAGATCAGACGAGCTTTGGCCGTGGGGCATTGATGGGCTCGATGAGCCTCATGCATGGGCTCACCGGGCTCGTCGATGGTTATTTTTAATTCAATAACTAAGGTGGGAAGCTTAGGGTGACTGTCTTGGGTAATATACTATTAACTAAGACGGTTACCCTAAGCAACCTGCCTGGTTAATCGATGAACCGAGGTAGTTGACCAACTGTGTCGGTTAAGGCCGTGATTAATTGTGACCTTTGATCTCAGGTGGTTGGCTTGTGTGCCTGAGTTAAGAGGTTTTGCTCGTCTTGGTTAAAAATATTGTAGTAGTGCAATTAGCACATTATATATCACAGTCTTGATATATATATGTGTGTGTTGAGTGCAGGCGCAGTCACCGCCTGGGCATCATGAACGTGTCACCCAGATGCTTCCTGGTGCCAAAGACGTGCCACCAGGAAGCCCTGGACCAAACCATAAGTGCCACGAGGGCGCCTACCCCTGTAAGCCACACCAAATCTGGTGCAGGAGAGGCTGAATCCGGCCCAAGCGGCTCGAATCCACCCCACCGGCCACTGAAACCGCAGATCCAACCAAAGAAGTTGGTGGAGGAGGGATGGAAGAGTAGGCGAGAGAGGGGATGGTGGAGGAGTTGACACAACTGCCCTATTTGCAGGGCTAGTGCGGGACACTGCCACCGCACACTAGAGGGACGGTGACGACGATCGGAGTGGAGGTCGGGGGTTGTGGCCTCTAGTGGTGCTGGTAGGGTGCCCCCGAGCCGCCCTAGCGTCGCCCAAGTGGCCAGACTTGAGGCCCAGGCTGCGGCGGCCTGGCTCGGCACCAACAATGCCACGACAGGCCGATAAGTCCCTGTTCATGGGGCCTTCCCAGTGCCTCGCGACCTGGGAAAGAGGTAGTGGTGCGTAGTTGGCTTCTCGGCCGCGCACCTGCCCCTATTGGCCACCTCCTGGTGGCCCCCTGGTGCTCTTGCTAGTGATGTTCGTGCCTCCCCCATGTCGAGAATGTTGCAGTCATAGTGCCCGCAGTCGATCGCCAATGCGGGTACTATGGGTAGTATGCTCCGAGGGATGTTACAGCTAGGTGAAAACCTTGACTGGCTCATCCGGGCCAGCAGCGGTGGCACTCGTGTGCCATGTTCCTTCTTTTAGGCGTCATCGAAGCTCCTGTCCGTCAGGGTAGGCTCAGGTCCAGAGACCTAATCCAGTGCTTCTCCAACACTATGGCATTTGCGGATGTCAAGGTCTTTCTTGAAGAGGCTTCATTGGAGCATTACTGCAACCCATCTTTGGCCGCTCTCATCGAAGTTGCTCGCTGCCCGTTCTTGATTGCGCCTCGTTCTTCTCTTTACTTTGGTTGTGCTGGTAGTCGATGTAGTTGCAGTTGCTTGCTATCTCTGACGGATGCTTTGCCTTCATGTTGCTTTGGCTCCTTTCATGCAGATGCTTTGCTATTGAGAGCATGATGCCCCACCCATCCGTAGTTGCTTTGTCGCGTTGATGGTTGTTGGGCAGTTCTGGCAGATGTTTGGACGCCGTAGTTCTTCTTTGGCAGATGTTTTTCCATCATGTCGCTTGGGTGGATGCTTTGCCGCCGGTGTTGTTGCTAAGGCCCTCTCTCATGAAGATATGCTGCTGGGAGTGTGGTGGCCCCATCTGTGGAAGCTTTGCCGCATTGATGGTTGTCGTCTCTAGCGGATGCTTTCTTATTGTCGTTGTCTTCATCGTTGCTATGGCTACACTACACTGTTGGCTACTATTGGGTTGAGTTTTCATGTATTAGATTCAGTCGCTCGGGGTTGTTGGGAGGAAGGTCCCCCCTTGCATTTTCTTATTCTTTGTTTGTGTTGTCGGGATTTTGTGGTAATCCAATGGATTACTTGTTAGTCCTATATATTCTTCTGCTACTTTGTGTAAGCCGTTCTTTCAGCATCCTCTTCTTAATGAAAATACACGTGAAGTCGTGTTTGAGAAAAAAAATATTTGTTGAGTGCATGTACATGCATTCTCAAACGGAAAATAAAAGAAATTATTGGTGGGAGTAGTTGTTAGTTGCATTATTAGTTCATGTGTTTCTAGTGGCACGCATGGTACATACACATCGCAGGCACTTCAACTAGCCTACAAAAGTGAATGAAAAATTTCTGCAAATATACTAGGCATAATTGAACAGTGATTGATGATTACCTTGTCGTCATAGAATGCGTAAAGGGAATGATCAGCAGACAGTTGCTTTAGCTCTGAGACCCGGCGTTCATGTCCTGCACATAAGCTTGCAACTTCAACTTGCGATGTTGAAACAATGATTCTACTTCCTTTCTTGTGGTCTCGGAAGCATCTTTTAATCTGGTCCCACTCTTCAATTGTGGAAAGGTCATTGAGCACAACTAGATACTTAGTATCACTCACATATCTTTGAAATTTCTTGGCTAAATCTTGTTCTGTCTTGTCTTCCGCAAACAGACCTTCAACCCCTTGATCTGCTGCATAAAACTGATTCACTAGACTCTGGACGAAGTCTTTTGGATTGAAAGGATGCATGACCCTCACCCATGCTCGGCACGGGAATTCGGTTTGGACTGATGGGTTTTCATAAGCCTTCCTGATGATTGACGTCTGGCCCATATCACCCATTGTTCCCCATACCGCAGTCACCTTAAGGTCTTCTTCCTTGCTAATGATTAGCTGCAGGAGATCCACTCTTTGATTCATGTACCTTGCTGCACGCCTTGCCTCATCGATGCCAAATATGGCAGTAGCAAGATCCAGTGGCCACTTGGCAGCGTCAGTGCCGACAGTACTTGAAGCTCTCTCAGCAGAGAAGGCAGGCTGAATGTTGGGGTGTTCAGCAAAGCGGTAGCGCCTGCTCCTCTGACTCATGTCGTCCACCCTTGTTCTCAGCCCCTTCATCTCCTGGGCGATCCGATGCCTCTCAAGAATGGTGCGAGCGAAGCGCCACACAGATGGGCTCTTCAGGTGAACACCGTAGTCGTCGAGGCAGTCCTCGACGTCATACGCAAGATCACGGAGATGTAGCTCCACCCTGCTCCTGGGTAGCATCCTGTCCCTTCTCTGCTCAGCTACGTCCCTCAGGAAAGTCTGCATCTCTGGCAACTCGTCGGTAAGGAAAACCAGATCGCGCTGCACTGCCTGCTTCGATGCAGCATCTTCGGCTACGGCGGCCTTGGCCTGGCCCAGCAGGCAGTTCAGAAGCGACCTGCCCACGCTTGCTGCCGCTGCCTCCATCGCTCTCCGTCCTTTGCTTGAAAGGAGGAGCTCAACTACAAAACCCAGATCCACGGCAAAATTGATGGCAGAAAAGAGCAAACGAACTGTCGAGATGCAACATTCAAGGCAGATGGCAGTAAGTACCTGAATCGGCGACGGCGAACAATATCCACGCAGATGGCAATGGCAATGCCACCCACACGCAGTGCTAGCTCCAGCAAGATCGACGACACCACCACGCTATTTGTTCTTACTGATCCCCACCAACGCAACCATGGACTAATCAACCGTTGCTGCCCCGTCTCCACACTCCACTGCGAGCTATCAAGGGCAGCATTGCGCCTGCAGCAGAGCCGCAGAGGACAATAATGGAGCCGACCGAGGCTGTGTTTAGTTCCTCCAAAATAACCTAAAATTTACTATGCAGAATTTCTATCACCCGTCACATTAAAATACCAGCACATATATAGAGTATTAAATGTAGATAAAATCAAAAACTAATTACACAGTTTTGTTGTATTTTACGAGACGAACATTTTGAGTCTAGTTACGCAAAATTTAAACAATTTTTATCAAATACAAACGAAATACTACAGTACACTGAAATGACATGATGTGATATTTTCATTTAAATTTCGCGGGAACTAAACACACCCCGAGAAGGCCCGCTGCCAGCAGTGGTGTACAGCGCTGTGCTCCGAGGAGACCTTGACCCGCGTGCAAGCTGAGTCAAGTCGTCGGCCCCCACTCACCGGCACTGTACTGGAGCCCCGACGATGGCACATGTGCTGCGTCAGTGACATGTCCGAGAAGACGCTTGCCTCTACGGATTATGGATAGCGGGCCATTGTCGGGCCTATGGAAAGAAAACCGAGTGTACTGGGCCGGGCTGGCCTGTACCCACGAAAATACAGGGCCTTGTCATGATTGTGCTTTAATGACTATCACTAGAAAGGGGCGCAGCTTTTCCACTCATGGCCATTGGCCATTTTTTTTATCGTTGTAGTTAGGTATATGAATATGAATAATGATAGTTAGCTAAATTATTATTTATGCAATATATTAGTATTTTTATTCATGTTATTTTAAAATTATCATTTATGGATGATTGTACAAGTTAACCATAGAGTTTTTATTTTTCTGTCTATATTTTTGGAGTCCTATAAAAATAGACTGTGAAATCTTTCCTAAATTAATTTGTTAATTGAGCATGGAATAATAATTTGTTGAAACATTTCAATTTTCTTTGTAGCTGTTTTAAACATCACGAAGCATTGACAAAATAAATTTTATATTTTTTGGAATAATATTTTAATGTATAGAAATTATGGAAGTTTTATTTGTTAATTAAAAAAATAATTTGATTTTTTTTATTTTCTAAGTTTTATATTTTTATACATAGAGTGCATCGTTGAGGTTCTTTTAAAAAAATTTCCACGATTTTAGGAGCTTTGATTATTTTTGTATGAAATAAATTAAATCAGCATAGTATAGGATTTAATAAAAGACAAAAAAAGATCATTTGGGCCGAATCTGTCCTAGTTCGGCCCACGTACTGTGGACGTACTGGCAGGCCGGCCCATTCTATCGGTTGGACGGCGGCTTGTATTTCCGAAAAACTCAAGGGTTTTTTTATAAAATTTTCTATGAAAGGCTATGGACGGCGGGTTGTATTTCAATAAAGTTCGAGGGTTTTAATAAAGTTCAAGGGTTTTTTTGCAAAATAGCCGGTCGGACGGCCGAGAACGGCCGACAACGTGGCCACGTTCGTTGGCCTTGTTTTGGTGCAACTTTCGTAAGGGTACGATAAGATTCCAAATATGTGTCTGGGAGAAGATAAACTTTGACCAACTATATCAAGCCCTGCGGGAACTTATTAAATTCTAGAGGTTGACGCTTGACGGTCAGCAGCGACGGAGAGTCAGAGACTGTCATGGCTGCACACACACTAGCAAACTAAAAAGTACACCAAGCAAGTATGACTTGTTCAAAGTACCATTACATAAAAAACACAAGTACTGGTAAGCAGAGCGAGAAGCTTGCTTATGAGTGCTTATTACAAGATCTCACTTAGCTTAATTATGTTTTACGCATGATGCAACATCAGAAAAGGTAAATGGAAACTGCGTAGAGAAGTTTATTCAGGAAATATATGAAGACCTTCAATGTTTTGTATCTCTGAATTTTCTCTTCAAGGCGACATTGCTGATAGCTACTTGCACATAAACCTTGTCATATAACTGGTCAAAGAGCTGAAAATAAGCAATCCTCCATCCTTTCTTGAACAACATGCAGCAAATACGGTCCAAAGACCCATCACAAAACCCATGCTCATGCCGAAGTTGAAGGATGCTCTATCATGTGACGTGCCTTCATTATATTTCATTTCATTTGTCAAGCAATTGTTGAGGAGAGGAGGCCCACAAAGTCCTGGATTACCGATGTACGTATACAAATTATTGAGTGTTTGTAGTTGTTGCCCATTAGGGATCGTCCCAGATAAATCATTGTAGGACAAGTTTAGCCAACTCAAGAAGGTGAGATTAAATAAACTTGAGGGGATCTCACCAGAGAAATAATTGTAAGATAGGTCAAGGGATTCCAATTCCATTAGAACACCAATATCACCCGGAATTGGTCCACTTAGCTGGTTGCTAGAGAGATTCAAGCTTTCCAGTCCCATGAGTGAAGATAATTCCTTTGGAATATGTCCAGTGAAACTGTTACTTGACAAGTCAATAAGCACCACGCTTCTTGTAAATTCAGAGGTGAAATTGAGCTCTCGACCTTTTATGAACGTGAATATGCTGTCACTACTGTAGTTTTTTCCAAATCGGTGAAATGAACGTGTCATTTTCATGGCTCTCAACCTTTGCTAATGATGAAGGTATACTTCCAGATATGTTGTTGTATGCTACATCCAAATAATGAAGACCAGAAAGCTTCATCAAATTCTTGGGAAGAAGCCCAGAAAACATATTTGATCTAAGAATCAACACCTCTAGCTCAGGCATTTTCTCTGCTGTCCATGTTGGTACACTTCCATATAGCTTGTTATGTGAAAGGTCAAGAAAGGTTAATTGTACAGCATTCCAAAGAAAAGGAGGGAATTCACCAGAAAGATTGTTTTTTCTCAAATCTACCATATCTAAATCAATACTATATAATGAATTGTTCACAAGACACAGTGGAAAGTCCCCTGTCAGTTTTCTGAAAGGTTTATTTCTTGTAAACCATCCATGTGACACACATATGCCGGAATTGTGCCTGTAAGATAATTGCTAAAAAGACGGAGTGCCGTTAGTTTGGGAGCTGTGAGATTTGCTGGAAGATGTCCTGACAAATTATTTCCAGATAAATCCATTTCCTCTATGAATGGCAGCTCCAACCTTGCTGGTAAATTCCCACTCAGTTGATTTCTTGATAAGTCCAAGGTTTCAACATTAGAAGACACAAGCCAAAACCATTGTGGCAAAACATCATTTATGTTTGCGTTAGAAATATTGAGGTATTCTAAGTTAGTTTGCCATCTCAGCCATCTTGGGAACGAAGGCCCCATGTCACATGACCCAAAATATCCCCACTTTAGTCTAAACGGAGGAACCCAATCTT